>JAOBRC010613564.1:0-10875 GCA_027575255.1 Scolionema suvaense
TATCATCTTTCCTGGTGGTTCCAAGTTCTCGAGGACTCCAGTGCCTCTCAGAGACCAATGGGTACAGCGAATATCCCGAAATGGGAGCCTTTATGGCTGGAGCTGATCTCCTCAAACACCATCATTCATGATAAGTCGATCAGTCTTAAGGACTGTTACTTTCATCCCATAACAATCAATAACCAGTACACTAAAACATCTTCATTGAAAATGCTGTGGTTTAACTTTTAGTCGTATTATCACTTAGGCCTTTTTGGATCCAGCAAGCTTCAGTCACGACTTTTTGATGGATGATTGGTTTATTCAGACTAGCGTATATGCGCAAGTAGCCATGTCTGAAAAAGATAGTAAACATGATGCAATCATTGGGTATCAATAAACGGAATTAAATCATGCAGATGACTTAGCGATAGCGTGTGGGAGTGCTTAAAAAAGCTACCTTCAGGGAAAAAATTTTCTCATGAAACAAATTGCACAGATTTCACAGTTTCTGGGCAACTTCGAAAACATTAAATCCCGTTTATCTGCTATCAAAGGATGGAAATTAATTTCTCAAAAGTTTCCTGAAGTTGCAAAAGCTTCAGAGAAAAATTTATATTTTATCCATAACCCTTGAACTAAGGTCAGCTGTAACTTTTGACAATATCTACAGCTAACTAAAATATTATTTTGTGCAAGCAATATGTGGAAATAACTATCCAGAAACTAGCTGTGACAAGTTATCCCCACAAAATCCTTTGCCTAACCTCCTAAAGTCCCGCAAAACGTTTGAAAAATTTGACCTTAAAAATATCTTCCCTGGAGGTAGATTAAAGGGTCTGTCTCTGATTGGTTACAAACAGAAAATTTTGAGAAATGTAGTCAACCAGCTCTATTTTGAAGTTTCTGCTCCTATGAAATAAGTATGCATCTCTCAATGAAAATATTTGTGTAAATATTTGGGCACGTAGATATATTCCATCAAGTTGTTCAGTGGATTTTATAAGGGTTTAACCTGAATTAGAATTAATTCTGGAACAATGTTTTCAAGCATTTTCCATTAAGATTCGTGCATCTCCTGAAGACCTGGAGTTGGAGCTGAATTATTTCAAATTTTTGGAATAATGGGTGGTACACAATTCTATCAGAGACAGCTGTGTGTTTTCAGGCTCTTGCTCCCTTAAAAAGCAGCATTTTCAGAATTTCCTGTTTTAGTAAGAATATTAAGTGTAGCAGAAATGTTTTTATTTGCATAATTTGGAGATACAAACAATTATGCCCAAGTAGCTCCCTGGATTTGATAGGCTTTAATAGGTGTCCCTCCGAAGCTATATTTTGGAGTAACAGGGTACTTGTCAAAGATTCCATTTGAGAGGCGAAACTTTGCTACCAACTGTATAATGTTATTTTAATCTTTGTCATTCTGTATAAGTAAAAATATGCCATTTCATCCTGGGTAACTATGTCACGTTTGCACTTTCTCGTCCTCCCTGAATAACATTTTCCTGAAAGACGCATGTGAATACAAGAAGAACACTTTCGTGACAACTACCACTTTCCTACTTTATTTCATTCTCTGAAGCTACAAGCCTCTTTTCAATTAAGTCTGAAACTCAACTTGCAAGCCTTTAAATAGTGATATGTTGTTCAGTCTTCGGGACTGTAATTCCATCCTCTCTCTCTGTTTTTGGCATTATGTTTTAAGTTTTACTGATAGTAGCGTATACCGCCCAAATTCCGCCACCGTCTTTATAACGCCATCGGCAAGAAAACAGCCGTAAAACCTGGTTACCGGCAGATTAGCGTCCGTTTATGTGTTGTTGTTACACAACGTGCGTACGGCCAGCATTCCAGCCCATCCTTCATGTCACTGCAACAGTAGCCTTGATTGTACAAGCCGAGAAAAGAACAGCGAAAATCGCTGAAATTGGAAAACGCAAGAGGCATACATTTTTAGACCGTCGCTTTTCTGGACCCTAGCGTCATGCGGTATGTAAAAACTGTTCATGCTATGCTTTTTGACGAAGATTGGAGGCCTTTCCAGCCTTTTTCTTAACAATGAACTTGCGGCAGTGACTGAAACAGCTAATCAATCATGCCGCTGGCGGTATAGGGACGTGTGTGGCGGTAATGGGACGATTCGGAGGACATTTTCTTAACGATTCTGCAACTAGTGCAATAGCACCGATCGAGTGAAAGCTATGCGAAAATATAGAGCAAGGCCAGAATAAATTGGAAAGACAGTATAAACATTGATGGGAGACATGAAAATTGAAAACCGCAGCAGACCGATTTTAGTAAAAATGTGGCGGTATTTGGGCAGTATACGCTAAGCTTTGTATATTGCAGTTTGATTTATTTTAGTAATTTATTTTTTCATTTTTCATGTGGCCATTTCCCCTTTTTTGTTTTTCGTCTTTTGTTTTGTTTCATTTATTTTTTTGAGGGGTTGTCATTTGATTTTATTGTCCTTTTGGCTTTGTTTTTCATCCATTTTTCTTTCTATTCTTTCTGTATTTATCGTCTCATTAGTGTGTGCTATAGCACTGTTCAGTTTCCGTAGTTGATTGCAGATGTCTTGCTTGCTCCAATTCTTGCATTATCTGCTGCCACAAGTGATGGATAAGCTGACTGAGTGCCATTCCATCTTTGCACTCAACAGGCAGGTGTGGCATGCTTTTGAGGCCTAATCCAGGCCGAAACGTGTCCATGTCTCCTGTTCATCCCTTTTGATCATCGTTTCGTGAGAAAGGTGCATTAGCTGGTAAGCAAGTATACATTGCATTTTTATGTATGTGTGCATCTGTGTGCTTGCTGTATGTATATGTGTGTGGGCAGTGTTTGCTTCCTGAACTTCAGAGTACACAAGATCATCTGGGTACGGCTGAGTGTTAGGCCCCTGTAAAACATGTTTAAAGGCACAGCCAGAGTCGCAAGTGCTGCGCCCAGATGAGCAGTATTTTCTCGGTGTCCATTGTGCAGAGCCCTAACTCTGAGGGGGGCACATCCTCATTCTCTTAAAGGCTGGCTGTTTTTCTTTTTTCCTCTTGTTGGTTTTCTGGTTGGGAGTTAATGCTCCTGTGTTAAACTCACAACCTCAGGGTATGTTGGTCACAATTCATGTCATGTTATTTGTTCATCTCCCCCTCACTTAAAAGCCCCCCTCAGAAACCCTGTGCCTAGAAATAGAAAACGTAAATAAGTTAATTTGATGGTTTAAGCTGTATAGAGCATTTAATTGCCAGAGGATTTGACGAAGGATCTCGAGCAATTTTACAGACTCTAATTTTCCCTGTATTCTCGGCGGTTATTTTTCACTTAAGCATTTTGACATTTCTCCAAAGCCTTGTAATCTGCGCAGTTGATTTTACTGTTTTAGGAAAGAAAAATGATTTACTTGGGGGGTAGCATGACAGGCCCTGAAATAGTGCTGGACATCAGAAATTTATCTGACACCTATGTCTTTTCGAGGAACATGTCTGCTGGCTCACGAATAGTGCCCAACAAAACTGACCTCCACTGATCAATATAGTTAGCAGCGCATGTCCACCAAGGCTTGGGGTATATATGTGGCTGTGATCATTCTTTAATAAGCAGAAAATTCTTTGATATTTCTGTATCAGTACTTTTGATATCTTACAACTATATTCTGCAGTTGCATGATCCTCAATTATGGCAATATTTTGCAGGGTCCAGTTTTGCTAAAAAAAACTCAATTTTTTAATCAAGCAATTTCCAAGCTACAGTCACCAGCTTTAACCATTTCACATGGAGCTATAACATCACTGCACGAAGACATTTCAATGTGTGTACACCTGCTTGAAAAATACTTCCTAAAGACTTGGGGCAAGTTCCATCGTATTATATTTGCATTATTTGTACATAATGCTATCTACATTTTCTATATCCAACACAAATACACCAAGTTTTAAATTGAGTTTTCAAAACTCATTATTTTTTGTAAAAACTGGCCATAAGCAAATGGGGCTAGAGAAAGCCCTGTTTTATATTCATTATATAGTTTAGTTAGTCAGCTGGCACTCTACCATTGATCTCTCTCCAAGTCTTCCTCCGGATCTTCCCCCTTGCAGCTATAGCCTCTGTTTTGATTTTTGATTTGGTTGGTTGTAAGAATCTCAGTGGTCCATATGTGCATATTTCCAAGAGCAAGACACTTTCCTATACAAGGACTAGAGCTCATCATCAAAATGTTGGTAAACAAGCGTAGGACAATCATCAGTAGCCACTTAGTGGATATATTCCCATAGCACACTTAATTAGCCGGCAATAATGTGCGAAAGTAGGCATGCCCAATGATGTTTTGTTACAGTTGATCATGCTGAAAGATGTCCGGCGGCATTTGAGCATGTACAGTTTTTAAGCTTGGTTACATGAACCAGATGATAAATACTAGGGATAACTTTTATCGCCACTTTTTTTACTTACTGTAATTATCTGAAAGAGTGCCCCTGCTTGAATGAGCGCCCCACCCCCTTAAATGAGCGCCCCTCTTGACAGCTGAGAAATTTAATTAGCACCCCGACTTACATTAACTCCCCCCTCAAACCAGGAAAGGGGCGCTCATTTGGAAATTTGTTATGTATGATGTGCATGGGCGATCACTCAGATAGTTTATAACGATGAAGATCAAGAAAAGCATTATCTTCAGTCAGATATTCTTTTTTTTCCTTTTTATCATAAGGGCATTAACAAAGACATTCCCAATGTCCTCAATAAGAGGCGTGCGGTTACACTAGCACGCCTCCGCACACACCTACAGTCACCTGAGACGTGCTTTCTATCACACGCCTCACTTGCCTCCCACTGTCACCGTTTTTGTTTACCTATTTTAAACTTCCAAGGTCTCAAACCTTTGATAACAATCTCCAAGTCTGTGTGATCAGATGAACATGAGCAGCGATCATTAGCATGTCATTTAATCGAAACAAGCGAAATCGATTAGCAGTTCATTCTTTTATCATGAAAACTTGTCTGTATGGAATGTTTGCTCGCTCAGCATTATAGTCTAGCTGTGGAGTCCAAAAGGAGAACATGTTGGTAAAATCTTCGAAGGGAAACGCTGTTGAGCTAGCAACATTTAAGCAGCGGGGGAAAGAAGCTGCTTATGGTGTGAAGACAACGACTGATCCGTGCTCTGGGCGAACACTCGTTAACTTTATTTGGTGCAAACTGTGTGCAAAGCAGAAGCATGCCAATCTTAACAGCCGTTTTCTCCGTGGAAATGCAAAATCTGCTGCTATGATGGTGTTTATCGACGGGACAAATGCGGTCACAAAATGTTTTAAAATCAGACTTCTAAGCGATGGATTAGCTTTTTTCTTGGTTTGTTTGTAGCACACTAAAGTGTTAGCTTGAAAGGAAGCCACACACGCTTTGTTATGATCTGAGTTTAGTGGCGCATGCGTGATAACGTTATACTAAGAATGAGTCCCACAAGCAAGTAAGAAGTTATCGATATCAGGCATCTCGAAAATTTCCATAGGTGCAGTGAAAATGCTGAAAAGGCAAGTATCCCGTGTTTGGGGTTCACATGATTAAAATGTCCCCCCGCTTGCATAACTCCGTGCTCTTGCTAAGCCTGACTTTTCTGAAGTTAGTAAGCTTTGCTTAGGTGCTTTGAGTGCTGCCGGACCGTAGTGGATAAGAGCTGAGCCTTGGTCTGTTTTCTCTTATGTTTTCGGTATGGCATCTTGCAAACGCGTAAAAAATTTGACCAAGTCTCAAAACAACTATCATTCTATCATGGGCATTCTATGTAGTACATTGCACACCATAGCACGCCTAGAGCTCTTGAGGGATGTGAATCATTGCTCGCTTAAAGAAATACTCAGTGAGAGGCCTGCATTCCGTAGTGCTTCACTATTACTAGGACCTGTTTTGCATTTCTTGTAATGAGAGCCCCGGCTTGAACGAGCGCCCCCTCTGAAAGGTAGAAAATTAAATGAGTGCCCCGGAGCTCTATCAGACAATTACGGTATTGCCTAAAAAACGGTGATAATATTTACCGCCTATACGTTCCCACACCATGTAGCATTTTACGATAACTTCTACTGTGCAAAACTTATTTATGGCGATTACACCCTTAGTGGCTTGTGAGATTTGTAATGTTTGCGATTACCTTGCTCTTATGCTGCTAACTTTGTGACTTAGTCCAGTTTTGTGCAATAAATTTCATGCTTTATGCTCAAAGATGAGTTTACTGGAAGGCATAAGGCGATAATCACTACTGAGAGATTCTTTGGTGTGAATGTGAATGTTTGACTAACCAATGGCGGATAAGACATGCAATGATAAAAATTATCTCACAGTAAAATTTATCCACACTCTTGGCTCTTGTTCCGTTTAATATTTTCACCCGACAAATGGAATCTATGCTCTATGGGAACCAAGTTTTAGGGTTCATGCTTTGACATCCCCCTGCTACAGTCATTTCACGCAAGTCCTGCAGATCGTGTCCCGTTTGTGACACGCAAAAAAATAATCAAAATTCTCCGGTCTCTAGCGGGACATTTTTCTTAATCTGTGCTACAGGAAAGGAGGGAGTATGTATCAAACGGCTTAGCATATGGTAATTGGACTTTGTTCGGCCATTTATCCGGCACCACCTCCAAACTACTAAACAAACGTGACTGGAGGCCTGCATGGCTTAGTTGTAAGGTTATGTGACTCAATGGGATGCTGATAAAGTTTTCTAGGGGCTACGTACATGAAACAACTTAGAACTGCTAAATCGTTTTCCTAAAGCGACCTAGCATGTAGTTGTAAAATGATATAAAGTCCAGTCTTGGCGATCAGCACTTGTGCATACTTAACACGTTGAGTGCGGCAGGATATCGAAAAATCCTTGAACTTCAAGAAAAAAACCCAAGATTTTACGACTTTCGCAGCCACCAATCGACACAGTGTTAAGTGTGGTACAGCAGGAAAATAAGCAAAATATTCGTACCCGTGGATTTTTTTCGAACTCTGTCAATTGCACCATATGCACAAACAATACTCCCATTCCAAATTTCAAGCTCTAAAAACGTATCTAAGTCCACATATTTAGAGCTGCAACTTCACAACAACAATTCTTTCCTTCGCGCTAAAACATGCACTCTCTCTCTCGTCACATTAGACAGACTTCTCATCCTGCCAACAATGGAGCGATACGAGTTTTCTCTACAAGTTGTTTGTTTATCCATTTCAGCAACCTAGCAACACAATAGAACACAGAGTGAAACAATAAAAGCTCTGCAAAAGAGCAGCTGGTGGATTCAGCAAGTGGTGGTAAGAAGCGAAAGCAGGCTAACAATAGCATCAAATGTCGCTGGTCTGTTGGCTGCAGCTGGATTTTAATGCTATTGTTTCTGATTGTCGTTGCGAGACAAGTGGGAGCTCATTGGTTCAGAGCAGTGTTTACATCTCGGGGAACTAATTTGCATATCGAGCGCTCGCTGCAACCGAAGGACAGCCATAGTCAGTTGCTGCAATAAAAAGTCGGTAACCGCCTGTTCTTTGGCATCGTCCTGACTAGGTTAATTTGAAAACCATTAGCTGCAACGGAAATCATTAATTTTCATTTCTTGCCGAGATATTAACTGATGAAGTGATTATTCGTTGAGGAGTGCTTTCACATGCTTTCTTCAATTAAAACGTGTGGGAAAGTTATGAGCGTTGTGCGACCAAATGTTTTCTTGATCGCTTGTATGGAGGTAGAAGCGAAAAATTACGGGCGACGCTAAGCAAGAAGCTTTCTATGGCGCGCCAGACAATATTTCATGGCGAAGAGCTAGGTATTTCTAAGAAACGCTATAGAAGCAGAATGACAAATCTAGGGAAAAAAATCGCCGGTATTTTTTTAGTAACCACGACCCTCTATAGGATGCCACAAAAAGAATTGCTCCAATATGAGCCAACAAGCTAAAAGTTTTAGTTTTCTTTTTTTTATTGTCATACTTTATGACGTCATACCATCCACCTGTTACTATTAATATCTCATGTCTCCCTTGGAATTAGTCCAGCAAGACCTAATAAAATAGTTACAAAAACATTTATCAGCAATAAAATTTTGTTTATATGCAAATAGAAGCTTGAAGGAGAGCTATTTTTCCTGCTGTACCACCTTAAAAGACCCTTCATAAATTTTGTTCAGAATGTAAGTATTTGGTATTGCCATGCACCTAGTGTCTTCTTTTTAGACGTTTATTAAGTCTCATAAATATTTTGATCTGAGTGTAAAACAGTTATTTTATAATAAATGGTTATAGTATGTCATTCCTGAATTTCGTTAATCAGCGTAGTTGAATTATGCAGACAACCCAGAATAGGGCTTCTGATCGTGCTGCGATATTACTATTCTGTGAGAGTCTGTTGCTAATTTTTTTTCTCTATAAGTGTTGTTGGGTACTCAGGCCTGTCATAATTCTCTAAAGAAAAGTCGTGTGTGCAATGATCTGCACACGCAATGCAGCTTACACGTGTGACAAATGCAATCAGCCTACATTGATTCTTTTTCACAGTATCAGCCTATCTCGCGACCTAGTGCATAAGATATGCCAAAGCCTTGGCGATACCTTGCTGGAG
Organism: Scolionema suvaense; assembly: GCA_027575255.1. Taxonomy (NCBI): domain Eukaryota; kingdom Metazoa; phylum Cnidaria; class Hydrozoa; order Limnomedusae; family Olindiidae; genus Scolionema; species Scolionema suvaense. Next base: position 8,566 of record JAOBRC010613564.1, read on the forward strand.
ACGGAAAATATTGTACGAGATTTAGTAATTAACATATTGCAGTGTAGATTACCTTCGCTTGTCTGAATTCCTTACACTGCCCACTGGTTCAATGTAACAAAACCATCAGAAGAGATAGGAACAAACAAGGAGTCATTCGGGAAATGAACAATTAAACAGTCTTTCTTGGTGGCTAGATCAACATAAAAACATTTTAATTGCGCTATGAGATTACGGCCGACTGGAGTGAGGTATGCTTGACTTTGCCCACCTGTTGCACTAGAGCAAACCTTTTCTACCTGCTGCAGACTGGGTTAGAAGAATGTATTGAAAGGCTCTTGAAGAGAGTGTGCCATGGGTACTGGAAGGACGAACAACGCTTGCTCCTCATGGCGCTCTTGTGAGCAATCATTACAAGTAATTATAGTCTGAAATCAGAAAGTGATTTTATCAGAAGCAATTGTTGAGTGGGAACAGAGATCATTCAATACATAACCAAAGTTTTCTGCAGCATCTTGTTTTGAATTGAATTGGGAAATGAAGCCATGATTAAGTTGAAGTGATACATGAAAAATTTGCAGTGGGGTTTTCAGATCCAGCACATGCGATAGACTGCACAGGGAATTCGCCCATCGCGCGTGTGGCAACGTGCTCATGTGATCGCTCATGTAACGTATCCTACACACCCAGAACAACACAAGTTTTCCATCCCCTGCCTACAACTATAGGAAACATGTTACTACCCATAGCAACAAATGTGAATGTTACTACGAAACGCATCCACCAGTAGAAAGACAGGTCAAACTCAAGCTGAGAAAAAAAGAGATAAAAACTTCTCTGAAAGTAGGATAGCTGACGAGGTACTGCAAGAACAAGTGCAAGCCAATAGTGATGCTTAACAAGGATGAAAGAGAGGGATTTTTGCTCCCTAAATTCCGACAAGGACAGAAGTGTGGTGGCAATGCTGCAGAATAATAAGCAGCAACTATTAACGAGCAATTAGTGAACAAAGGTGACCAACCCATTGTAGCAAACACAGCATAGCTGCAGACTCATGACAAGGCAAGCTAATGTGTAATTCATGAATGTTAACTCTATTTAGGGGGGGGGTCCAGCTAATAACCCCCATTTAGGGGGGGAGGAGGTATATTTACCTCCCCCACCTATTTTCCGTTCGGGAAGCACAGATGATATGAAGTTTTGCATGAGTAATCCTTAGGCATTCAATTTTCTAGAAAACATCCACTGGATTAACTGTTTTCGCCCAGTTCACTCCAAATCGATCACGAGGAAGCCTTCGATCAGTGTGCTGCGTGAGCCTACTGAAAGTGCCTATGTGTTAAATACAATGGAGCAGTGTCAGACTGCTCCAAGAAAATTTTCATAACTTTTGAACCACTAATCCAAATGATCTCAAATTTGGAGACTACGCATGAGAAATAAATGCTAAAAGCTACCAAGATTTAGATACATAGGTGTAGCATTCAAAAGTTATCAAAAAATTTTAGAGGAGGGTAAATATACCTCCATCTCCTCCTAAATAGGGTTAACGCAAATTAAACACGGTGTGACTTGACTCTAAAATGGTTATAGCATTATATCTATTTAGGTCATCTGTAGCATTGTGCTTTTCAAAGGATTGACACAGTGATCCATGGTCAGAGTTGCCATAGGCTGCTTACTCTCTGAATTCGTGACTTGTGTGTCTAAATACTTGTTTATGCAAGGCCGTATCCAGCATTTATTTGGGGAGACCGATTTCTTTTCTCGTCAGTGAAAAATTGAGCTAGGGTAGCTGGCGAGCTATAAGCTCTCGTGTTTGCAGGTACAAAAGTGCTGGACGACTGAACCAATTGACATTAAGCCTGCCCTTATTCGCAGCCAACCCAAACAATGGAAATTCAGCAGGTGATTTTCGAATCAAATTGAGTTTGATTGAAAACCACAGATGCTGCAATAAATTGCAATGGCGTGCATTCAATTGCAACGCTGTATGACACACTGAAAAACGACCTTGTAATTAATTGCAGTGTGATATATTGGACTAGTGTCCCGTCCACTTTAGTTATATATATATATATGTCCCACGCATACAGTGGCCATTACTGATTTACGAAGTCCCAATGTATCTGGTAGTTCAGTTAGAGCAGGTTAGGTTTCTACGTTCATAAGGAAGTGGCTTCATCTGCCTGGTACTACGTCGAACATCTGTTTCTACTCATCAATCTCACCTTCTCCGCTGCCAATAAAAAGGCTCACTTCTATTCTTAAGTCGTGTAAGATTAGCGGCCACCTTCTTCTTCGGGACTCAAAGGATCCCCTCATAGCAGA
>JAOBRC010613675.1:0-10875 GCA_027575255.1 Scolionema suvaense
TGAGCCTGAAACCATCATATAGCACCTTTTCCTAGTAAGTGCAATAGTTTTTGAGAGATTTTGAGATTCCCCAGAATATTGGGCCAATTTTCAAAAAATGCTATTTTTGGCCGAAAATTGCTACCCATGTGTCTTTAATCGATGACGTCATGAATAATTAATGACATCAGCAATTTTCAACTTTACCAAATTGTTCACCTATAAATGCTCTATGCCCATGCAAAGTTTCATTACCATACCCATAGTAGTTTAGAGTTGGGGAGCCCCCAAAAAGCCCAGTAGGTATAAGGTTAATGTAGTATTGCTCTATGTACTAACTAGTATTGTGTTAGTTGTTCATTCTATGAATCTGACCTGTCCAAATGTTGAGATATGTTGTTCTTCTCAGTCTCATTTATACTGTAGCACATGGCTATATGTTTGACACCTGCAGAATTTCTTTTCTTTTTGAGCTATGTATATTGTTTTCTTCCAGCTATGTGGATGATATGGCAGAAGTTGTTGTTAGCTCTGCCGAAGAGCTCATTAGATTGTGTGACCAAGGCAATAGAATCCGCAAATTAACTAAAGCTGATGTCACCGAAGAAGCTAAGTATGTTGATCTTGCTTTGAAATAAGTGTTTAACATTCAGTTCCTGCAAAACATCGATTTAGAACTGCTAAAAACAATCAGTGACTGCAAGAGATAAGCTTTTTTAAATCTTATTAAAGATGTCTGAATGATTGAGTAAAGTACATTGCTATACCTATGTGAATTGCTTATTTTGGGTGGTAAGTAGGGAATCCCTCAAGGCTGAGATAAGATAGGCAGGGGTTTGTAAAATCTATCACCTATCATTGTGGAAAAATCCATGGCATTCCAGTGGTCTCTGTAAGTATGTTTTTGTAGTTCTCCACCAATCGTTATCCGCAACTTTCTGTGAAGGTATCAAGACTGTATCATCTGTGTTTTCAGTATTTTTTGTAGCTTCGTCCTCCTTGTGTTTTCCGTTGTCCTCCTTCTTGGCTCTGCATTTGGGTTAAAAGGCCCTCTGGGATTAAGTCATGTTTGTGAAACTTTGTAATTTAGGAAATGCACTTGCTATTTGAAAACTTTTTGAGTACCATAATTTGTGCAGATTTTAAAGGTACACTACAGTATCTATGCCTTCTCCAGCATATTATGGTGATGTTGAAAATATGGTAATTGACCTTGCTTATGTCTTGGGTTCCTTATGCCTGTCTGTGTAATGCTACACTCTGGAACCGTTTGCCAGTAAAAAGAGGCTCTGAACGGCAGCAGTGTTCAGCAATACGTGGATTCTTTTTTGTAGGACATCAGCTATTTTAACAGTCAACGTTGAACAGAAGTCATTGCAAAGTACAAATGTGAAAGGCCTGCGTTCATCAATTTCGTTTGCTGTTTTGGCTGGTTAGTGAGTCATTAGTTCTTCTGTTCTGTCTGGTATTGGTATCCAAGTTTAAATTAAATGATCTGATATGGGCCCCTGTGTCGATTGGTGTGTGTGTCAAATCCCAAGTATCAATTATTCACTCAGTAATACTGACTTCTGTACCTTAAGTCATTCAGTAAATTACTTAACTACGGCTCACTCAAAGTGATGACTCCTTAGACTAAGAAAAATAACTCAGAGAAGGTAAGACGTAGATTTCCAATCCAGAGATTATTTATATTTTCTGTTCTAAGCTTTGTGATATTGAACTTAATGCTGCTTTTGTAAATGAAACAATTAACTGTTTTGTTCTGTAAATCTTTGAATAGCTGCCTCCCTTCATTGAATACTTCTCTCTTTAGCAATTGCGCGCGTAATATTGGAAAACTAATGTCAAATCCTGGGGGTTTGTTGAAGGCTTTAGAGTAGAGAGTCATGAAATATTGGACACACTTACCTACGCTATTTATTCGTGGATCTAATTAATAGTTATACGTCAATTTTTAACTGAGTAAGTACTTATATGAAAAGTTTTGAGCAAAGTGATTGCGTCAAGGTAGAGCCAAGATGCCAATCACTTGCTGTTTAATATTGCACCATATGAGTACTAATTGAGCTCAAAAATTGCCCTATGAGAATTTGATATGACCTCACTCTTTACTGCTCTGCACCAAACCTTCAGCGCATAATTAGTTGAATTCGCATGTTGATGTGGAGGTTCCTCAAATTGCTGAAGTTGGTTGCTGCTCTTCTCTCCACATGAAGCTGCTGAGAAATTACTGAATCCTACCCATCCCTACCCGTCCCGCCTACCCGCATAATTCGCGTCTGCTTCATTCATTGAATCTTAAAACACAATGGAGCAGATTCTCCAATCGCATACCTGATTTGTTTGCCAGTAGAATAATGTCAGATTCTCGTCAACAAGGGGGAGAAGTAGTCAAATGCATGCTGGAAAATGCTAAGTATGTGGCTCAATACACAGACAATCAAAGACCATGGGATTGAATACAATTCACCTGTCGTGAAACAATGAATGCCAAATTGTGAAGTAATTGATGCAATTTCTGCTTTCCTATACTGATCTGCAATTTTGAATTGCAATATCGTCTTTTTTTTATGTTTGCAAAATGGCGTCCCAGTCAATCCGAGTAAAAAGAATATGTTCCTTTAATTTATTGCTGGTTCATCGTATCACCAGTTAAATAAGAATCATCAATACCTAAAATTCCTCATCAGAATCGTTTGAAGCTTTGCTTTTCGCTGTACTCGCAGGATAGCCAAAACTGATTTGCACAACTACTCATTGCTGATCTTATGTTTTACAAATGCCCCCCTCCCCCGCCATTTGTAAATAATTTTACCGAGCCTTAAGGATACTGTAAGGGTTTATTTGGTCAGAAAATTGAAATTGTAATTTGCAAATTTTACATATGATGTAAACAAAGTCATTCTCTAACAAATAGCGCAAGGTCCATTCCAAATGATCACGCCGTTCAGTCACAATTCCCTTTCGAAAGGTGAAAGATCAAAGATCTGCTATTGTGCATCCTATTGTGCTTCCAAATAATGTCGTGACCAAGCCGTGATCACATTCTGAATGAGCGGTGATTACACTCTCAATATGATCATTACCACAAACAATCGCACGTGAAGTAATGGCTCCTTTTGTTGTGCGAAACAATCGCTAAGTTATCTGAATAGGAGGTTCAGAGCAGATTATCTCAGAGCAACCAACTGACGAAATTTTATGACATAGATATGCCTGCATATTTTGAGCTATAACTCCTCTGGAGATGAATGTAAAAAATCACAATTGCCTTTGATGGAAAGACGAGGAATCGATCTGCAAAACCGTGTCTCAAAATTTTAAGTTTGTTTCTGGTTCAGATGCTGCACGCCGTTAAAGTTCATTTGCAGGCGGCTTTGTCAATGCAAATGAAAAGCTATGATCATATTGTATCATATTTCGAGAACGAAACAAGATATGAAAAACTTGAGACACAGTTTTGCAGTCCCGTGTATACTGTATCTGATGAAATAAAAATCATTTGCTGGGAATCAAGGGTCATGGAATTAAAGTCAAAATATGGAAATTGGTTATCAAATGAAGTCACATGATACAGAAGAACAAAGGAAAGCTAAATTTTACATTTCTTTTAGCGAATAGACGAAATGGTATCTAGACTTTCACACAAGTCACTGAAAACTGTTTGAACCACAAGTGATTTGGCCATTTTGAGCAATTAGAGACAGGTGTTCCGCAACCCTTACAGTATCCTTCAGGTGATTGATAGCATCAAATGCACAAGCTGACTGTATAAGTTGATCGATTTTTATGCATTCTATGTATACTGTCACTTCTTGCATCCCAAGGTCATAAAGATCGTAGGTTTCGCCTCTTGTTATATCACCAAGCTTATAAGTGATTGCCGCGTGTAATGGTTCCTATATGGCCTTATTCTGCTATGTTTCTCAGTACTGTGGCCAATTTTTATGATCATTCTAGTTATATTGTTGAGTTGTGTATGCTTAATGGTTTTAGGTTCAGAACATGCAAGTAAGTCAGAAGATGCTGCATTTGTCAGTAAAAGGTAGGACTTGTGATACTTGCAGTACTTCATTTCATAACTTTCTTTTTTATTTTCCAAGATTGCTATCATTCTATCCTTGTATTATTGCGTAAGTTATATATCCTTGGGTGATCCAGTTCAATCACCCCTGTTACACGGGGTTTTGATTCATTCTTGGCTTTTGCTGGTTCATTAGCAAGGTCTTTTTTGTTTTCCTCTTTTCTTTGCAGAATGTATTTTACTCACAATTTCATCTTAGTGTGTTGTATTGCTTTTGCTCAAAGACTGATCACATAGTAGTCAAAATGTGGTCAAAATTTGTGCTAACTCATGCCTTAAATGAACCTTAGAATTCAGTATTGTATGATAATTTTCATGGTGAATATATACTCTTTGCAATCAAGTTGAAGACATTTGTAAAATGATCATTTTACATGTCTATCTTCAGCCTGGGTTATCTTCAGCAAGTTATTTCATCTCTTCACCATGGGACAAAGGAAGCCATGGTTCCTTACAGAGAGTCCAAACTTACACAAATATTGCAGGTGTGTATTGCGATATCATTGTTTCTCTCTTATTTATCATTACTGCTGTGAAAGGAGCACTTTTATGAAGTACATAGTTGTAAGTGTTTAAAGTTACCTGATGAAAAGCAGTAGATGCTATGTCCAACATAGACAGTGATTTCCATGAAAATGCTCAGCTAAGATAGTATTACCTGATAACCGATGTCGACATTTCTCTATACGGGGGCTGCTGCCCTATTTCCGTGTAGAGAAAAGTGATTTCTGAGGATGTTGGCCAGAATAATCGTTTCTGACACGATTCATCAGGAATACAAAATCAGCCTATCAATAGATTTTTCAACTCCTCAAAACCAAGCACTAACGAAATAACAATTTTCAAAGCCCGTCTCGACTTTCACGAGACTCAGCAGGTGCGGAAACAAAGCGCCAATTAGTGATTTAAATTAATCGTGTCATATCGAAAACGATATGGCACGCAGCGAACGTCCTCAGATGGTGGTTTTTCGCGATGTTTACATGTAGTGCGGACATCGCAAGAAAAACCTACCATCGGATGTCAGGTAAAGACAGTAGGAATTAAGCCTATGCATAGCTAAAGTGTAGTTCGGAATCTCGATTTGAGCACTTATCTGTGTTTGAAGAAACTTCATTGGGAGGCTGAATTTGAGTCAGCATCCTATCCAAAAAATTTGCCGCTTTTGCTGGTATGGCAATAGAAAAATACTTTTTTGTTGTATAATTTGTATGCTTGATTGGTTGTTTCTTTAACTTATGTCTTCGATACTAAAGACTGAAATTCTGTTTATTTTCTGGAAAAACCTGATCACGCTTTTATTGTAGTTGTCATTTCCCACACAACATCTCTTGTATCTTGTGAGGGCATAGGAGAGGTTCTCTGACATGAATGTCAGGAACAAAAAGTTGTCTTTGCCATGTTCTATATTTTTGTGAAGGGAATCACTGGTTTAAAGGAATACAATGGATGATGGCGATTGCATATGCCTGGAATTTTTTTTGTGTTACGGGAAATGCTTTCGAGCTGTCAACAACTTAAGACGCTCCTTGATCTCATATCCAAGTATTGTTTCTATTGTGTTTGCAGGCTTGGGCAGTTTGGAATAATTGCATATTTTGTTTTGGGGTAATTGGTTGTTCAGAAACCGAGGATATAAGTAAACACCCTTCAGTCCACAGCTGTATTTCTTTTATAACTTTCAGAATGCATTTGGTGGTAACTCTGTAACATCCTTTATTGCACATATCTCATCAACAGGTATGTATATTTTCTCCTTCAAATTCTGTGGTAAATTTTGATATCTAAGTTTTTACCTCAACTGTGCTTTCGCACTTTATTGCTGTTTTCTGAAAGTTGTGTGGTCATTTTTTATGGTTTCGTTTTCTACAAGACTGTCGCAGATCCTGTTGGAAAATGAGCACAATAATTACGATCAAGGTTGACAGTCCTAAGCTGTTAAGAACGAGAGTTGCTTGGTTCAGCAGTAAATAGTCAAGCAGGCACTTCTGTATACACGATTAAAACAACCCTTGAATATCCACATTATTTACATGTCCATACAATAAAGTAAAAGCCTTCAGTCATGGTCTCCTCAGAAGTATGAAGTAGTGCTTCTTGATAGTTGCATATTCCTTTTTAATTTTCAAACCATAGCAAATGAATGGAAAACTGAAGCTATCATGAAACTGGTGTTACGGCGATAAGACTTGTCTCCATTCAGGATTGAAACTGTCTTCTTAGTTATGGGCAGTTAAATCCAGTCGACTGTAGTGTTTCTGCAAGGCACGCCAGAGCAGTATAATATTGTCCTGTCTACGAGCATGACTTTTTCCCAGAAGAACCAACAACAAGAATGAAACTTGGAATAGTAAGCCGTCAGTCTGGTCTGTCCTGTTACCAAACACATGGCGAAAACTGTTTACATGTTTTGGTTGGTTTTGGGAACCCCAAAATACATTCTCTTAACTCCTACCTGAGGATTCTTAGATGGATGGCTGTTCTGCTTTTGGAAGTGGAAAACCCAGAGATTTGCGGACAGTTATTTCCTCTGCTCAAGTTCTGCGCCTTCAGCTCTGATAGAGAGGCCTTCCTGTGTCTAAAGAATTCATGATAGTGAAACAGAACTTTATGAGTGGCGAACATAGCTTACCTTTGTTCATTGTGTGGCTGTTCTCAGAGGACTCTTCTTCTATTGCCCTTTTGGAGGGGCTGCTTTATCGTTGGAATACTTTCACCTCTCGATCTACATAGTGAACTTATGCCGCTGTACTTATACTGCTGGCCATTTCATTAAGATTGAACTGTGGACAACTGGTTGTCTTCAGTGTATTGGAATGGAATGTAATGTAGTAGTATATCCTGATCAGAACTATTTAACACAGAACACTGTAACATTGTACGAGTCTCCTATATTCTATTTACAAGTATTAAACCTCCTTGATAGTTTCGAATTTGGATTCCTGGTCTTTACATAATATACCAGGTTGCTGCTGAGTCTGATCGGAAGGTCATAGGAGTGACTCGTTCTTGATTTTCAGATATTTGGCAACTGTGGAATGGTTAATTGGCATATGAAAATAAAGTGTGCTGTATTTTGTGCACCTGGTGTATAATCAGCCATGTGCTTGACATTTGCGATTTCTCTGTAGTAAATTCTGGTGTGACACAGATTTTCTGAATTGTTTTTTGTAGATTCTGATTTTGCTGAAACGTACGCTACTCTGAAGTTTGCAACACTTGTGAAAAGCATCCACAATGCTCCCAAGAGAAACGAGGTCAGTGATGTTACATTTGATTCAATACTTATCACATTCATGGTGGCTAATACTACACCACTATACCTGCCCATTATGGTTTGTCCTTTTTGTGAAACTACATAAAATATGTAGAGGCAAGTGGAGTAGAGGTTATTGAGTTCTAATATCTCTTACACGTCCGTACAGTCAATTTTGCAAATGCACATCCACAAAATGATGGTCTTTTTTGTCTGAAACTTCAGAATTGTTGTGTATATCTCCATCGTATGAGCAATAATGGCTGAGCTGATATTGAATGTTTAGCTCACTATTTCAAGCCTTTGGAATATCTATCTGATGGGTCATCAGGCAGACCACATGTCCAAGATTAGGAGCATGCGCCCTTCTCAGGATTTAGATTTACAGACCAACTTTTGTGAAATTTTCACACTTCATACAGATATCATGATCTTTCAAAAATTAGTAAATGACTTCATCAGCGCAGCTAAAAGCAAAGAGATAAAAAGAAATTTCGAGAGTGTTGTGTGGATTTAGTTTTGCTAATTTACTCTTGCCAATCATTTTGTGTGCATTTTGTGTGCATCTGTATCTGGCTGTATCTGCTTATCTCCAGTTTGTGTGAAAATATTAGTTTTCAAAATTTGATTCGAAGTAAAAATGCAGAGTTACGGTGGCTATGAAAGGACTTGAATAGCATTTTGTAGTACACATTGGAAGCATATTCGATAAAAATTGGTCCTACGTTGACAAGAAATGCAAGTCACATGGAAATATCTCTGTATAGCCATGCAATGTGTTATTTCTTAAACAACGCTAACCTGAACGTTGTCTGAAAACTCCATCTTATGTCAAAAATGGTAGTCACCAAAACTGCTTGGATAAACCCCTGCCGTGGCTATTCAAGTAAGGCTGGCAACGGTTAGGCTTAGTTGCATTTTTTAAGGAAGTCTGTAATTTGTGGGTGCAATTTTGTTGGAACATGAACGAAATTTGCACCTGTGAATGATTTAAAGGTTTATGAGTAATTACGAAAACACACTTTCAAGTTATTTCAATTTGGTAGCAACCACATTGCATGAAATAAAACCTCTTGCATTTCCTGATAGTGACCAGTTAGTGTCCAAAAAAGGGGAAAATGAAGCATTTTTTCTAATCAATGAGAAGCAAGTTTTTCAGTGATATATTAACCTCTTATCTACGCCTGATGGGAAAGATAATTAAAAGGCTGATCTCAATCCCATATTTAGACTGCGTTTTTCTGTGTTTTCCTCAGAGTGACACTGCAGTTGTCATCAAAGATCTTCGTGATGAAATCAATCGCCTGCGGGACAGGCTTACTGCAAGCGGTACCAACATGATTGATATGCCAAATTCAGACGATGTGGGCAGGATGGAAGTAAGTGTTTTTGTGCATTGAACCAGCATCCATTGAATCCATTTGTCACTATATTATAGAGACTTTTACAAACATGGCTTATAAACTTGAATTAGACAAGTTTGTTCTCCTCATATTTGAATTGGGAATGGACAATAGTCTGGTAAGGCAGATATATGATACGTATTCAGTGTTAAGATTGTATGAATTATCGGTTTTCTTTCCTTATTCTTGCAGGAACTAATCAAAGATCTTCAAATTGCGAAAATGCAAACGTGGGAAGAGAAGCAACGTCTTTCTGACATGTTTCACGAGGAACGCCGACATCATTTGTCGAATAAGGTTTGTGCCAGTTCGTGAGATTCGATCTTTGAAGTTCCATTAGTGGTGTTGAAAAATTTGTTCTTCGCAGCTATTCTTTTTATGTGTCATATGGAAGTAGAAGAAGAGAACGCATGGCATAACTGGTTTCATTTCTAAGTGATGTTAGATAGTTTTTTAATGGGTAGAAATTTCGGCGAACCAGGGCATACTCTAGAGGGGCATGCGTTTAGACTAGAAGTCGTTCATATTAAATCTCGTACTTCTAAAAATTTAATATCATTGTAGTCTTGAAACTGGAGGAACGACTAGCACCACTCAGTCAGCTTCTGCTTCTTACTCTTGTGCCAAGAGCTATTCATTAGAACCAGGGTGCATGGATAGAGGTAACGTTAGTGTGGAAATGAATTTTTAGTCCCATATCACCAAATTGTTAATGAATTTTTAGTCCCATAGCACCTTCAGCGCACTCAGACAAGATGAGAACAGTGCAGGCGATGTACAAATACCGCCCATAAAATTACTACCTGCGTACTGCCAAAATTCTGGCTGGCTGTATGAGAAAGTTTTATGGTGCTTACCAGGAACACCCAGGTTTGCTACCATAAAGCACTAGTCGCATTCTCAGTTTGTCAGTGTGATTCATTGGCCCATGTGTTGTGGCTCTTGTTAAGAATGGGACAACACTAGACTAGGCATGCATTCAATTTCCAAAAAAGGGCAGCTTTTTTCATGTTTTTTAAAGGATCTTATTGTTTTGAACCTTGAGGGGCAGCCTATTGTGTTCGATAGTCGATAGCAACATGGGGCTAAAATAAACCCTGCGGACATAGCAGATTCATATTGTTTTCTCACATGGTGTGCTGTATAATCTCCTATTACCAGGTACCATTTTAAAAAAGAAATTTGTCTGCTTGCTGATGTCCGTTATTTGCAATGTTTCACATTGTTGCCTACTTCTCTAAAATTCTGTTAATTCATGTACTCCCCCCTCTCTAGTTGTAGATGGGGTCTAATATTACTTGTGGAGTAGAGGAATTTCAAATTTTTCATTGATTGGGGGGATGATAATAAATTCGAGAGGTAGACATTTTCTTCAATAATTGTAATTTGGGGGCATTATGATCCTTTTCCCTAGTTCAATCTCAGTCTCAGTAAACATACCTCTTGTTCTGACTTCTAATTTAGCAACTTCTACCTCCTACAGTTTAAAATTGCTGTTTTGTTGAGGAATACCCTGGTTTTCATTCTATTGGAGCTTTTACTGAGGAACGTAATAACACGGAGGGGAGTGGGCTGCCTCCAAAAAATCTCTTGATTGGGGGAGTTGGAATTAATTGAAATCGAGGGTAGTTTTTCCCAAATTCCTGTAACTCTCCCCCTCCCCTCCCCCGTACTGTTAGAGAGAGAAGAGTAAGTATGAAAGTAAGCAGGGACGGCGCCAAGAATTTTAAACTGGGGGGGCTAAAATCAAAAATTTGAAAAATCTTGTGAAAAACAAAAAACTATATTAAAAAAAATTTAATTTGACCAAAAAGTGTGGGGACCACGGCAGCCGTGCATGGTAAGTGACGGTCACTATAACAGGAGTCCATGTAATAGGCAAAAGAGTGAATCATGGAGATGAGTATCGTAAATCCCTGGTGAAGCGCCACGGCGCTTATCTAAAACTCAACTTTATTGGTGCAGCTCTTTCCCGGGGGCGGCACGTCTTAAAAAAGAAAAGGTTTCAGAAAAATATTGTTTGTTCCCTGTAACAAAAATTATTGTATTGCTACAGAAATAGTCATTATGAAATAGATAAAATATCTATTGATAAGAAAAATCATTTAAGTATTGGTCTGGAATGAAAATATAACCTGTTAGTCATTTTT
>JAOBRC010613786.1:0-10875 GCA_027575255.1 Scolionema suvaense
TTCTGGTTCAGTGTTTCAGGAATTTCATTCACGCAGCTGTGTTTTATTGTTTTAGGAATTACATTTACATGGCTGTGTTTAAATGTACGGGAGCAACTCCCATCAAGTATCAGCAATCAGTATGAAATTCCAAATTTTGAAGCAGCAGTTTTAACCAACACAACATATGACGAGCAGCTAGTTGGAGATGGCGGTTGCTTTAGAAATGGGAGTATATTTCTTAACTTGGAAGGTACGCACTTTAAATGCTCATTTACTGCTACATGGAGACTAGCTGCACTCATCATTTGGAACTTAGGGCAGGTTTCTCAAAAAGCTTGTTGTTTATCATTGTATATTTTGCACGCTAAGTTTCCATAGAACTGTCAATCAGTACTCTAAGCACGTAGAATCAATCGTAGAAACGGACTGCCGACTTGCAATGCAAGCTCAAGTCCTTATCTTGCATATTTTTAACTTAAAATATAATTTGAGATGACGACATCGAATAACGCATCTGATTTATAGTGCAAAGACAAATATACATCTGTAACTCGGTAATCCATTTGTTTTTGAGCCGAACTACTGTCATTAACAACTTGATTGCGCAGAAACTAATTTGAGCCTACGGCATCCTTAACATTCTTCTATCATTAACAACTTGATTGCAGAGAAACTAGTTTTAGTCTATGGCATCCTTTACATTCTTGCATGAAAGCAGAACACAAACATTGCATTTTCTGATTCAATAAAATACATTCACACTCGTCATTCGCACGGGCAATTTTACACAAGAGTAATCAATCTTGTAAAAATCGAATAAAACTCGCAAAATATGCAAAACAAGATCAGCGTTGTTTAAAACTTAACTACTCACTTCACTTTTTCACTCCTACCATCATTCTCAGTCCTGTTGACGTGTGCCTCTGGTCTCATAAGCAGCCATGTCCCACTCGTTCTGTGCACTGCTACATGAAGCCACAGTAGGAAAATTATCAGTTAGAGTTCATTTGCTTCTAAAGTAGAGATCATGTTCATATTTATCTAATGTAGTGTTTACATTCATCTTTCAAGGTCCTTTAATTTTCCTGGATACATCATCTATGTTGCCAGAAGAGACTTACTTGATCCTTCTGCTGATACAGAAAGATACAGATGTTAATGGTAAAATGAGGAGGCGGAGTGCGATTGGTTATCAAGTATTAGAACTTAGTAATGGAGAACCACCTATTATGGCAATAAGGTAAGGACTGTTTTTCGTATTTCACAATGGTGGTGTGAACTGTTGCAACACAATTTATGCATGAAGTATAATTTAAAATTAGGGTACCAAAAAACCTGGCGAAAATAATGGTGTTAGTAAATTCTGTTACGTAACAATTTTGTCTCGGCCGATAACTGCAGATTGGAAAACGATATCATCCTATCAAATACCATCCGGACAATTAGATTTAAAATTAGAATGAGATGACATTTTATGAATTACGTTTTTTTCTCAGCATGCGCGCAAAAGATGTATGCTAGTGATCGCAACACGTTTTGATGATTGGCTGGAGTTTTGCTGATATCGTCAGCCCTCTCTAGCAATGATAGCAACATGCAACCTAAGCCTTGTTCTCGTACAAGATTGCAAGATACAGCCCTTGGTGAACATTTCAATCATATTAGTGCTAACACTTCTATGAGTAGTTAGAGGTGGTTATCAGGATTATTTTTATGGATAGCTACACTGATTTTAACCCTAATGCTGAATATCTTCTGAACCGTAAAAGATCTTGCGTTCATATCTCATGACTTTTCATAAAATTTAGTTGTTTATCGAATTTCATCGAAAAAGTTGTTTTGCAACGCAAAATGTGATGACGTCAGCATCTTTCGTCTCTATGACTGGGAATTCTGGGTAATTTACCGCAAGCTAAAATATCAATTTGCTTACTATTTTCTGTGATAAAATAGGTTCAAATGATTAGTGTGAAAGCTATTCATTAGATTGAAGGGCATAATGGGTGTTTGAGTCAAATGTATTCCGCGTTTTACTGTTTTGAGCCAGATTTTCCAAAAATCTGGAAATCATAGCACTGTGCAACCACCTATTGAATATGCTGACGTCAGCAAGATTGAGCAGATGTCCAGTCAACGGTTTTGATGCAGTTCGACTATAATAGGGCTAAATTGTATGTGTGCCAAGTTTCATGCTGTAAGTATCTCCAGAATAGATTTTAGGGCATGGGGTACGATGTTTTTGGCTGGTGCAATACCGGACGGTGGGGGGCAAATGAATTAGTCCCTTAGGAGTACAATAAAACTTAAACGGTGATTTCAGAAGGATGCTTGAGGTACATCAAGAGATTTAAAAAAATGATTTGTGAGAATTGGGGGCACGTTTTTTAGCATTTTTGAACCAAAAGTCCTCCCAAAATAGTATTGCTGTGTCAATCGACATTTAAAAGTAGCACAATCCCCAGTCCCCTTCGTATGAGTAGGGTTAATTATTTAGGACAATGATTCTTGGCTGAGACAGGATCCGTGTTCGCGAACTGAATAGAAACTTCCCTCGATGCACGATCTGTCAATTATACCTCAATTTGAATTCGATTGACGAAGTGAAGGTCTTCTTGAATTGCTTCACTATCACTCAGAGCCAAAATTTTATTGAGACCCTACCCGTCCACTCAGAGCCAGGTTTTACTGAGTCCCTACCTGTCTTACCCGTCTTTAAGGATTTCGCACTTACCAGTAGCAGTCGGTGGGATTCGAACCCTCGACTTTGCGTGTGCACGTTGACCACTCTACCACCCTAAAGCCCTAAATGTTAGGGCGGATATTGACTCATCTTTCCTCTCAGTGCAGTTCCTCTGTGGTAGCTATGGGTGATGCGAAAAAAAAAGGCTAAGACGGGTAGGGGCTCAGTAAAAACTAGCACTGAGTGATAATGAAGCGATGAGCAGAGAACGAATCTAAAATACCCCAATTTGTTTCAGAAAGTATTTTTTCGAGTATTTTGCCGCCTCCATTTTGATGCTACTATGCCCAGCATTTTGGAATAAAGAATTTTCTGAGTTTTCTGTCACTGACTGTGTTATTGTTTCGGAATACTGAGAAAAAGCCACTTAACCCTATTCCTGCTGGGGGGTGGGCAGATTCCGCCAGGTTTGCGTATTGGCCGACGCAGAATTTTTTTGGCTACGCATTTTAAGCTCATTTTTGGTGACTTCAAAACCTCAAAAAGTGTACCTCACACATCTCTCGTCTGAGCCTTTTCTAGGAACTGAGAAAACCCCATTTTTAGTTTATTGTACTCATGAAAGACTGTTTTGAGGTACTGCATTGGTTTTATGGTCTGCCAGGTACTTACGGCGCCTGGCAGAAAAACCCCCCCCCCCCCCCGGCAGTACACCAGCCAAAATAGCCCAGCAGGAATAGGGTTAAGGCACAGAAATTCATTTCCTACTCACCAGTCTGCTGAAAACCTCGTCAAGGTTATTAGGCCACCTCCAAAATAACATTTGAAAGTCATTTTGAAAAATCTTCAGAAAATAGATACTTTCTGTCACTTTACGTGACGCAATAAAACAACGAAAATCCATTGTCTTCACAAAAGCACAATAATACCATCACAATCACCTGCAACGAGGTAAAAGTCTAGTGCCATTTTTTTTTATTACATGAATCTCAAGCACCAAGTGTCAAATCTGCAGCAGCTGAAAATCTTGAAATATTGGATGTGGGGGGAGAGTGGATGAATTTTTCACCGCATGCATAATGAGCCTTATCCCCAAAGCTAGTATGGTACGTTGTTTCGTGGGTTTCATAAGGTTTCATTTGGAAATGGAGCTACTAACGATCGCTAAATTGAAGACCATTTCATGTATCTTCACTATCTTCAGAATAGTACGAAATAATATTATGTTCAACCAATACCATTGCGTGAAGCTTTTTCCATAACAGAAATTAGCATTGGCAATTCACATGAAATCAAGTCCAGTGGTGGTGTGTTTGATGGAGTAGATCAGAAAGTTTTTATTAACCCAAAATGTAGAACCGAATTACCACATGCCCACTCGGACTGAAACGCTTTCAGTAGGCCTTCTCGCAGTTTGTGATAAGCAGTATTGCGCAGAAATAATGTGTATGTAAGTGATTGCATGGATGGCCAAACGTATCTCTCTAGATCCCTCAACGCCTATACATTACGGAATGAGATATGGCTTAGTGACATGCAATAGCGTGCAGCAATTATTTGCATGTTAGTGGTTGCATGGACAGCCAAACGTATCCCTGCAGACTCCTTAAGTCCTATACAATGTGGATTGGAAAACAGTTTTGTGATTTGCAGTAGGGTGCAGAAATTATGTGTCTGTTAGTGATTGCATAGATGGCCAAGCATATCCATCCAGACCTCTCAACGCCTATACGATGTGGAGTGAAATGCAAACTCAGACCAATGTTGTTCAAGGGAGAGGGGGAATTCTCAGTCGGAATAATATCTGACATCCCGTCGAAGGAGAAAACGTTTTGTAATAATATCTGACATCAAACTAAAGGAGAAAACGTTTTGTAATAATATCTGATATCAAACTAAAGGAGAAAACGTTTTGTAATAATATCTGACATCAAACTAAAGGAGAAAACGTTTTGGAATAATATCTGACATCAAACTAAGGGAGAAAACGTTTTGTAATAATATCTGATATCAAACTAAAGGAGAAAACATTTTGTAATAATATCTGACGTCAAACTAAAGGAGAGGACGTTTTGTAATAATATCTGACATCAAACTAAAGGAGAAAACGTTTTGTAATAATATCTGACATCAAACTAAAGGAGAAAACATTTTGTAATAATATCTGACATCAAGCTAAAGGAGAAAACGTTTTGTAATAATATCTGACATCAAACTAAAGGAGAAAACGTTTTGTAATAATACCTGACATCCCTCCGAAGGAGAACAGGTTCGTGCGTGCTGACCGCAAATTATCTTCCAAATAATTACCAATACAAGGAAGCAAGCAGCTGTGCGTTTATAATGGTTGAAGGTGCAATATTATTTTTTTACTAAGATATTACTTTTGTTTATCTTGCTAGATGCGCCCAGAACTGTTTATCGAAGATTAACCCTTCTGCTCGTGTTGCCTTCATGGGTGAATGTGAAGGATATGTGTGCTCCAGAAACATTTCTTACACCTGGCAAGTGTACGAAGCTAACAGGAGCGAGGAAACCGGGAAGACAGACTGGATATTAGACACATATGTAATGAATCAGACATCGCGATATCATCATGAACTAGTGTTCGTAGTCAAACAATTCGTACTAAGTCCAGCAAAGTCGTATAGGTTTACATTGACAGCTGGCTTATATGGAGGCCCTCAGGGATTGGCGCAGAGAAATGGCTACACAAATTCTCCTCCTGCAAATGGCACGTGCAGAGCGAATCCATCAACTGGTGAAGCAATGAGGACTTTGTTTTCCTTTTGGTGCGAAGGCTGGCACGATGAGGATGAGCCTCTCCGTTATGAGTTCTCATTTTTCGATCAGCAAAACGTAGAATCCTTGTTTTATTTCGGCGTTGAAGAAGAGACAAAGTCGAAAATGCCTGTCGGCCAACCAGAGCAAAATTACACTCTTGAACTAGAAATGAGGGTGATTGACCACTTCAACGCTGCTACTAACGTTAAGTTTAAGATTCAGGTAAGGTCTTTGATTCAATTGTAAAAATGTCGTAGGCTGCTTAGCTCAAATTATGTTTGAGTGTGGTCCTAAAACTACCTAAAGATTTGCTGGTGTTGCTTTTCTGCTGTTATGGCAAATGTGGTGGGAGATATTTAGCACTCCTTGGTTCGTAATGCATGCTAGGTTAGGTTGATCGAATTTACAGACCGGTGTTTTGAAAACTAATGATAAGTCGCCAAATTGCATGCTTATTTCGCCTAAGCAAAGCGTTAATGATTTTTCACCCGTGTGCACGTTTGGGGAGGGAAGACTTCAACAACGTGATATTGTTATTAGTGAGGTATTGCCAATCACTCCTGGGACGGCGACATTGTTTACTCAGGTCACTCAAACGTTGTGCCAGATCTCTGCCTGATCTTGAAAGTCTACGTTTTAGAAAGGCTAGAACGGTGGGGTTTCCTTTGAGCGATCGAATGAAAACGCAACTTTCGAACGGACTTGGTATGCAAAACCTCGCTGTTATAGCACACTTACAGGCCGAGATAGAGAACTGTCGTTTTCAGACAGTAAGTATATTTATGAAAGCTAACTATTGGTTGCAGTTAATGGACATTGCTAACAGAGGTGATTTGGTGAAGGTACCTGTGACATTACTGCGACAAAATCTATTTTCTACCAGCATTTTTGTAGAACATGCGGAAGCAAGGATGGTTATTGTTTCTGATCTTCAAACTAGTTGAGCAAGCCATCGAAGCAACTATTTTGAAGCTTTTAAAAAAGCATTCATGATTACGAACCGTTCGCCATCTATAGCTAGTTTAAGTCTGATTGAAAGTTTGAGTTTAAAAAAAGTTTGAGAAAAAACTTTAAGTTTAAGAAAGTCTAATTGAAAGTCTGATTGAGGGTCTAGAACACAAGTTAGGCAAAATAAGTTGAAAACATCAAAGAACTCCATGACGTTTTACGTAATCTTCGTCCGAAATTAAAACTTTGTTGAAGGCGAATAAAGGTTTGTTTTTATAAGTACATATATGCCTTTATCCAACTACAGCTGATAAATCACATTTTCAGGTAACTGAGCCGAAGCTGACAGAAGATGAGACTATTGCCTGGTTGATGGAAGTTGTTACTGGAGAAGAGAGTGAATTGAAGCTTGTTCTGGACTCTGGAAATGCACAAGAGTTGGGAAAAATCCTAAATTCTGCTGTATCCATCCTCAATAAGAAGTCAACTGTTGCTGCACAACGAAAACGTCGTCGTAGAAGAGACATATCAAGTCTATCATCGGAAGGACTGCTTCATGTCAATGGCAGCTTTTGTTTCCATAATGGTAGTGTTCTTCATAACAACGACACTGCTATGCTATACAATGGCACAACAATATATAAAAATGGTACTTCTGTACATGCCAATGGTACAACAACAAGTAATGGGACCTGGATTTTTTCTGATTGTCCGATATTAAATGTCACCGAATTGACAGTAGATGAAAAGAGACACAGAGATCGAACATTTGTAAGTATTTGAATTGACCCTGTTTGGCACAAACATTGACATAGCGAAGACGCAAAAAAAAACTTATTAGGCAAAATTGAGAAAAATTTTTTTAAGTCTTTTCATCAGAAAAAACATTTGCATTGCAATTGCTACAAGCAGGTAGTGAACCACTTTTTTCTAGTTACCGATATAGTTTCTAACAGATTTCACTATTTAAGGAATTCTATGCCCTAATATCTCTAATTTAAATGAAAAATTGAAGAATCCCACTTCACTCAAAACATAATCACACTCTGCAGACTTACTTGTCTTATTTCGTGCCTATCTTAACTATTGTAGATCCGTTCAACATTGGTTCTGGCTCTAGTCGAAGCTAAAGCAACAAGCTTAGATATTGTAAGATTGATTGCTAACGTAATGGGAAGTTTAACTTCATGCAAGGATGAATTGTCTGCGGAAGCACAGGTAAATTGTTTTTGTGTGTTCTTCCATTTTTTTCAGATTTACAGCTTTTTCTGGATCTGCTGCGCAGGTGTCTTTCATTTGCAAGCAAGTCAGGTTATTTTCTGACAGCATATCTCGTCATTTTCTGTGGATCAGTGAGTAACATTTTGTGAATTTATGCTTACTATACTATCAGATTTTCTCTTTTTAAGCTAATTTACGTTATGCAAAAAGGCATATATTTCTACCAGGTAAGCGCTTGTGTCTAAAAGTATAAGATAAACGTCAAACCTAGCAAATCTCACTACTCCAACGTCCTTCAAGAAAAGCGTGCCAGATTACACTAAACCTTCGTTAACTCTTTTACTAGCCCTTAGTTATGACGGTTATCTAATTATTAGGCTAAACCCTATCTGACGCAGGCTTTTCTGAGCTTCAAAAACGCAGGTCCCCCTTCGTAATTTCTGTTCTAGAGTAGCTATCAAGGTAAAACTTGGTAGTGAGTTCTCTTTACCCAAAAAGATTTGAAAAAAGTAAGCAGAATTGTTTCCCGTCCTGGACGCCTTGAGATATAGAGTCATCAGCAAACACGTTTAAACAGACCATGTTTTGCCCGACTTTACCTAATAATCATATTTTTGCCCATAAAAACTGGCGTCAAATGTCATGAAATTTGATGAAATGACTTTGTTTTAACGTTTTAAATTGTATTTTAAAGACTGTTAGGGTGGATCAAATCATGATCAGTGGAGTAAAAACAAACATTGCCGACTCTCCAAAATCAAAGCTATCCACGGCTAAAACTTTCAGCGAAATTTGGCCAAATCACGTAACCCCTTGACCTAAAATGTGTCCAAGTTGGTCAGAATACGTCTATAACAGTAAAATAAAGGTTGGTTTGCGAAATGTTCCCAAAATAACTTTTCTCTGCGATATATGGCTGGGAGGCCAACCAAACCCCCCCCCCCCGGCTTAAATAGGGTCAAATAGGCTCGCAATGAAATTAGAAAATTGACACATAGTTAGATCTGAGACACAGGCTATTCAGATTATGATACCTTTCTGATAATTTCGTTTTGATACAATAAGAATACTGAAAATATTGGGTATATCTGGAAAGTTCTCATTGAGAGCATTCTTTAGATGAATTTTTAGGAATTCCAAAAAGCAACAGTTTCTGCCAAACAGGATGGAGGTAGCAATTAGCCTTCATTGTCCAGCTGATATAGTATAAAGGCAATTTTTGGTTTTGTGTTGCTCTTTTGTCTGCGCAAAATTAAAAATGAACGCCTTTTTTATAACGTCACATCCGAAGGTAGGAATTCGGGAATACCTTTGTTACATATGGCTCTCAATTATTTTTGGCATGCTGGCATGCTCGGTTGCAATTTGGGAGTACCTTTGCTACCTATGGTTCTCTCAAATATTTCTGGTATGCTGGTCATTAATTGCTTCTAGTTCTTAGTTCTGCTACAGCATTTTTGCGTACATATAAATGCGGCAGAAATGTAAGCATTTAACTCTACATTTGGTGAGATCGTAACCTTCATGAAGTGAATATGGAAATGGTTACTTTGGCATACCGTAATGTCTCGAATAAGCGCCCCGCTCAAATAAGCGCCCCCTTTCTTTCGACTAGAAAGTAATTGAAAGACGACTTAGCAAGAAATGTTGAATAAATGCAGCAGTTTATCTTAGTTCCTTACTTGCTCACAAGCTTACTTTTAATGTTTTCATCATAAGCAAATGGGAAGTTTTTTCCTTTTTAAATTACTAGTAAATCTGTTTTTTAAATAAGCGCCCCCTTTGAATAAGCGGCCACCTAAAAGCTCGGAAAATTAAATAAGCACCCGGGAGCTTATTCGAAGCATTACGGTATATATAGTTCGATTTTGGATGCTTATGAATATATCAGTGAAGTTGCGTGATTAAAAGTGCTTCTATAGCGATACTAAAGACACTGTATGTGGTTATGGCAGAGCAAGGTTAAAGATCGTGTATTCTCTATGTACATGGAATAATACTCTAAAACATATGTATAATACTTTTAGGAAGCAGGTGCAGCTTCAGTAATGGACATGCAGACACAAGTAACAAGTGAGGCAAATCATGAAGATGGTCCTTCTTCGGACTCATTGGAAGCATCAGCTGGTTCTATGACGTCTGGATTGGGCAATCTTGCTGAGTCAGCTGGTACTTCTGCGACACCAAAGGTTTGTCGTTTGACTAGCGCTCTTTCAAGGATCGCACTTCATGCTTCGTCTAGGGTCTTTGCATCAGAGCCCGATTTGCTGTCTGGTTTGTTTTCCAAGCTCTAGTGTTAACTAACTATGTACAAGCTGTGTGAGCAAATACGTTTGCATAATTTATTAAGAGGAACAGCGAATTGGAAACAGGTATGCATGTAGAGTGCACTGTGTCTGTTCTGATAACCTGCACGTGTGTATAATTATACGCATAATAATGAATCACTGGACAGCAAATTGCTCGCTTATGCAAAGACACTACACGATACTTCAAATCGTAAGGGTGTTGAAAGAATGCTACGTTTTGACTTGCATTACGTTCATGCCTGTTCTATGTGTTCGTATATAAATGCCATTAAATCACTTCGTGCCATACATCTGAGGTGGAATAAGTTAACCTTCGACGCAGGTGATTTGTAAAATTTCACATAAGTCGAAAAAGCACAGAAAAAGAACGTCTTAATCGATGCGTGATAGTGTATGGAAAGTGATAAATTTCGTCGATGAATATTTATGCAAAGCAGAAAGCATGCGTACAAATGAAACTGTTTCTAAAATACGATCTTCTGAATATCACCACACAGGACACTTCTTTTTACCTCTTTTCTGAATTCCTCTTTTGTCTTTACCTATCTGGATCTCTTACAGATTGTACCGAAGCTAACTACAACTGTGTTACCTACCACTCCTAATATTGGCATGTTCGAACTGTTCTTCGAGAATTACGATGAAGATGATGTTGTGGTTTCTGAAGATGAAGATTTTGTAGAAACTGATCCTGGAAAGCTTAAGGTAAGGGAAGTCGATGATTGTACTAAATACTCCTCACTTACCTTAGAGCAAAACCTGGAAAGCTTAAGGTAAGGAAAGTCGATAATTGTACTAAATACTCCTCACTTACCTTAGAGCAAAACCTGGAAAGCTTAAGGTAAGGAAAGTCGATAATTGTACTAAATACTCATCACTTACCTTAGAGCAAAACCTGGAAAGCTTAAGGTAAGGAAAGTCGATAATTGTACTAAATACTCCTCACTTACC
>JAOBRC010613897.1:0-10874 GCA_027575255.1 Scolionema suvaense
TGAAGATGTCCAAATTTCGAAAAACCGATGAGTGCCCCTAAGAACATATTAAATTTCAGGAAAAGTCACAAAATTTCAGCTCAAAACGTTTATCCGTTCCGGAGATGTCTGCAAAAAACCAACAAGGGGCTCTCAGAGCCCCCCCAGTAGATATAGGGTTAAAATGGCACCGTATTCGACATGCGCCTAAAGACTACCTTACGGGTATAAGTTTTCGCTGGTAGAAGTTTGCACAAGCGAAAGCGAAATTGGTTTTCGCGGGCATTAATTTTGACGAATTCTGCGGAAGTTTCGCGAATCCATACTAAATGATATTTTTCCGAAGCCTATTAAAAGGCTGCGGAGGTCAAGTTTAGTGAATGGGTGTTGCGTAATGCCTCGAATAAGCGCCATGACGCTTATTTAATTTTTGTAGCTTTTAGGTGGGCGCTTATTCGAGGGGGGGCGCTAATTTAGAAAACAGATTTAGTAGTAATATAAAAAAGGAAAAGTTCCCATTTTCTTATGATGAAAACGATAAAAGTAAGAATGAAAACTAAAATAAACTGTTATATTTATTCAACATTTCTTGCTAAGTCGTCTTTAAATTACTTTCCACTCGAAAATTCGAATTAGTGCTGGTTTCTGAAGATATAAGGATGGGTGCTTATTTGAGGGGGACGCTTATTCATTTTTTTCACTTCTAGGGTGGGTGCCAGGACATTTATTTGAGAGGGGTACTTAATCGAGACATTACGGTATTAGTAACTTTTTGACGGTATTTATTTTCGGTAATGGTCGATTAGGAAAGTTTTCACGGTCATTTTTGCAAAATCGACCAAAATTCGCAAACTTCCCAAAAATTTGTACTCATGAAAACTTCTTCCCTTGAGGTATTAGGAATAATATTCCTTCTAAATTTCGGAATGGGGGAGGGGTATGTGTAGCCCCCTTTGCAGACGACGGGTGAATAAGATACTTCCTCATTACGGAATTTTCAACGAATAGTTTCAACCGATATTTTAAAAACCCAGCCCCCTTCCAACTTCTCTGTCACTATTTTGGTATAATTATCCAATTCTATCCCCCCACATTATTAAATACCCGTCTTACTTCGATAAGAGATCAGGGGGATAATTCGCCGTTAAAATATAATCTGCACAGTTTCAGGATCGTACCACAACAGCTTCGTGTGTATGCTGCTAACGATCATTATCTGTTGTTTCTATTGTTCATCAATACACCTTTTCACAGTTTCGTTCCTACCCCTGGAATTCGGATGTAAACAAACCGTTATAGAATGAAACCCTCTCTAGTGTCCAGTAACAAATCACTGCAAGTGTCATTATTCGGCCCAAAGGAAGTCTTTGAAGAAACTTAAGTGCTATTTCGAGGCAGCGAAATGTTAACTACTCAAACATTTATTGCTGCTAACGATTTATTTACATCCATCAGTTCAGCGGATCTGCCCTTTGCAAGCAGATGGAAAGGTTGATGTTTTGTGTTCAATCGATCCAATAAAGTAACTGTGAAAAGGCGTATTGTGTCAACATCAAGTCTGCAGCAGTTTGCAGTGGCAGGCATCAGTTTCTGAATGCTTTTTGTCGAGATGTTACTAAAACATGTGTTATCTTTTTTTTATTACAAAACGTGTCAATTTTATTACAAATTGCGTCAGGTACTACAAAATTTGTCGGCTTTATTCCTAAATGTGTCAGTTACTACAAAATGTGTCGTTTATTGCAAAATAAGTTGCAACAGCCGAGCCACTAGTACAGAAAGGTGTGGCGATGGTGATGCTACGGCATTTAGTGCAAAGATTTTTGACTTACGATTCAGCAACTCACAGAAACTGTTTTTTGCTTAAATCTTGGGGGAAATATCTAGGTACAACGAACTGGAACAGACGATAATATTTATTTATGGTGAATGACTTCCGTTTTTTTAAGACTGTTGTGTCCGAAAATGTGGTGATAGTAAATTGCTGCATCATGCTGTGCGCGTTTGATCTATGCCCGGAGGGATGTGGTACTGGGGTATAGTTTTGTTGGCATGTGCCGACCACAATTTGAGGATATGACCCTGATTTAACCCTATTTAGGGGGGGGGGGGTGTCTGGCTAACCCCCCATTTAGGGGAGAGGTATATTTACCTCCCCCACCTATCTCCCGATCGGGAAGCCCAAGTGACATGAAATTTTGCTTCAAATTGACAAGGAAGGAGGCCTACCATGAACGTACTGTGCGAGCCTGCTCAAAATGCCTATGTGAAATACAACAGAGCAGTGTCAGACTACCCCGAGAAAATTTTCGTAACTTTTGAACCACTGCTCTAAACAAGCTCAAATTTGGACACAATATGCAAGAGAAATAAATGTTAAAAGTCACCAAGAATTAGACACATACCGATAGCCGTTCACAAGTTATCGAAAAATGTGGGAGGGGGAGGTAAATATACCTCCCCCCCTAAATAGGATTAAGGAAACGTCTGGCAAGGTCACATTCGTATATGTGGCTTGAATAGATACCGTTGACGGAGCAGGTGTGCTATGTCACCCGGAGGCGCCCTTTTGGTGGACGCCGAAGGGACAATTTAGGAGTTTTTGTCCTCCAGATCGTCGGAAAATGTATTTCCGGCCAAAATTTATGGAAATGTTTGCTCGATTGCACCCTGATTTAGGGCAAAAGGTCCTCTTGGTAGCCCTGTGTCAGAGAAATGGATCAAAATTTACTACCCTGGTGGGCGGTATCTTGGTGTATGGGAGTACCCCCCTCCCCCTCCCGATGATCTATGCTGCTTGTTTATGTTCTTCATCTGAAATGAGTTTGGAAGGAAATTTCGAGCAGGTCACAAAAGGCTTTGCTTCACAGATGACAAAAGATATTTTGATCAGTCCAGGGTTTCACAGCTTCCTTCCGAAACGTGGTCATGCTATGCTTAGGTAGTGGATAGGTGATCTATTTCTCGAGCAGCTTCTTTCTGGTACTTAACCCTACAGTATATGGGGGGATTCCACCCTCCCATGGTGGTTTTTTTGCGGTAAAAATCTTTTGGAAGAAGCTACTTGCACGAATTTTGCTGACGTTTCCTAAAATTTACCTGTAAAACTTTTAAAACAAACCGCAAGTCGATAGCTGCTATACTTTTTGAGTTATAGCAAAATTCGGGAAGGCGATTGTGACATAAAAATGAGGCAAAATTGACAAAAAACAAGGAAAATTGCCGTTTTTAGGAAGTTGGAGGTCTTAAAAATGCTCAAAACCCCAGAAAATCATTCAAAACATGGGTAGAAATGGTAATAGCAAGATTTAAACAAAATTCAGACTCAATAAAAAAATTTCAAAATTTTCATGAAAATATCTCTGAAATTTCACCATACCTAATGTATGATGACGTCACCAAAAGAGTTGATGATGTCAACAAAATTGTTTTGCGTTTTTTTGTTTCCTTGATAATGGTCTATGATCCTACCAAGTTTCATGTCTCTAGCTGGTGTCCTTCCTGGAGATCATAGGCGGAATCCGCCCCCGCCCTCCTATATACTGTACATTTTCAAAAAGCTCATACACTGTAGGGTTAAGCTTTGACAATTATACACAATAAATTGCACAAGAGTGGTGTATTTGTATGCTGGCTACAGTTCCTTTCAAAGAGACTTTGTATTTCATCCGCTAAGTCGGCAGCAAAAGACATCAGTAGAAAGTTGTGAATTTTTATTCTGTACGCTGGACGGTTGGTTGTACAGTAAACCCTCTCATTAGCGAACACTCTAAAAGGCGGACACCTCTGAAATAGCAGACAAATTTATTTTCCCGGATTGTTTTCTAGTCAAAACCTTTATAAAAAACTTTCTAAAAGGCGGACACTCAATTCGCGGACACTCTAATTAGCGGACAAATGTTCTTGCACGAAATGATCGAAATTGTGATTTTGCCTCTCTAATTAACGGACAATTAAACACATATGGGAATGGGCACTTAAAATAAGATGTGCATGACGTTATTTCGGTAATTAATTTCAGCAATTTATTAGTGTTAAAAGTCCAAATCATTTTATCTATCCTTTTTTTGGTCCAGTCTCTAGTTCTATCAGGATCGTAATAGTGGTAGATAACTGACACCTCCAGGCCGTAAAAACCTCCTCGAATCAGCCTCTTCCTGGTGACTTCGTTCGTAATGGGATCATTTGGCTCATTCAAAAGAAAAGAAGAAAGTTTTTATTTGCCTGTTTAAGACTAGGCATAGCTTAAGCCTGGTTTTCATTGATCGTAAGGCAATCTTAAGATGCTTATCGCATATGTCTACGATGGCTAACATCTTTGTTCGTCTAGTTACGGTGGCGATCTTTATCTCATCGTAAGGTGGGAACAGTTTTTACTCGTTACGATAAGATAAGGATCTGCATCGTAAGAGGAGGAACAATGCGTTTGAAAGCTTTCCAGCTATCTTACGACGATCTTACGATGGGCTTACGATCAATGAAAACCAGGCTTTAGTAGGATCTATATTAGATAGGATCCAAATTAGCACTTTCTTAAAGGCAGACACTTCTTATAAGCGGACATTGACTTCAATCCCCGATGGCGTCTGCTAATTGGAGAGTTGACTGTAGTCATAATCAAATTGCACGTTTCGGTCTAAATGTTGCTTTTCTCTTTCATTCGGTTTCGGACCCTGAGTAAAGATTCTGACCGCAAAATCCGTGAAAATTAAGCTCACACGTTATTACGTATGAACATGAAAGGTGGTTTGGCTTTGACTGCCTTATGCCTGCAATATTTGCAGTATTGTCTGTGGCGCTTTGCGAGCATTCCAAAACACCAGTAATACTTTTGGTCATCACACCTTAACCAGAACAGATGGCTAGTTGATTCAGCCAACAAATTTCATCTTTAACCAGTACGTGCCAGCAGTTTGTAGCAGTTGTTTTAAGCGACTGGGATTTATGGTAAATTTACCTGAACGAAATTTCACTACTAAGCATAGGCCATCAGTGTACAAACCCTGTACAAGCCTGCTTCTCACTTAAGGTTGGGAATTTTCGCGGGAATTAATTTTCACAGTCCATGCTAAGCAAGGGAATTAGTGCGAATAAATTTTCGCGGCTGAACAATTTTCATAAATTTTTGGAAAGTTATTTCCCTATCAAAATCATTTTAGCATGCTGCATTTGTCACTGTGATAGATAGCTCAAAGGTAATTGATAAAAAATGCCTTGAATTTGGTTGACGAAGTGAAGATTTTCTCGAATGGTAGATTCGTTCTCTGCTTATCGCTTCACTATCACTCAGTGCTAGGTTTTTACTGAGCCCCTACCCGTCTTAGCCTTGAGGGATATCGCGCTTACCAGTAGCAGTCGTTGGGATTCGAACCCTCGACTTTGTGTCAAGATTGCCATTGGTACTGGTTTGCGTTGTTTTACTGTGGAAAAATGTTTGTATAGAGATTGTTTCATTTCAAGCTTCTTTCCCTAGAGCCCGGGGATACATACCCTGAGTACTTTTACCAACGGGTCATTGTTTCCGATTTCGTGGATCATAAACCTTCTTTACAAGCAGCAATGAACAATGACTATGTGACGCCAATGTAAGTATATATCTTGCCAATGGGTGCAGACTCTAAGAGAAATAGTATTTTGCAAAAGGTGTTCGAGCAGTCTATAATCATACTCTAAGTTCCATAATAAAAGGAGATGAATATAGGCGGGAGGGGGGAGGGGGATCTGACAAATTTCTGAAACTAATTAAGGGGGGGTCAGAATAATCGGCGGGGGGATCCAACTAATTTCCTACCTCATCTAAGACCACCCTTTTACCGTTTCCAATACAAGTTCCAAAAATTCTGGAAAAGAATAGCCTCACTTTCAAGCCATGTAAAAGTGTTCCAAGTGCAGAAGGCATGCTTTGTGGTACTAAATCATTAAGTGTGACAGTTATGCTGTATGTTTGACAAGTTTCAAGTCCTTTCGATGTGTCAGCCAAATTTTATGGAGCATAGAAAGGAAAAATCCGAAAAAATGGTTTTCGAAAATTCCAAGCAAAATGCCTGATTTAGTTAAAAATGCCTGTAAAACATATAGTCAAAAAATTTCAGGTTCGCATGTGTTACCGTTTTCGAGGTATTTAAAAAAAATCAAGGGGGTCAAATCGCCCCCCCCCCCCGTCCCCCGGGCTAAATACGATTAAGAAGGAGAATGGTCGAGGTCCAACAAACTAATCGAATTAGTAGCCTGTGACAATATACCACAGTGATTATGATACAAACTGCAACTTATTTGTAGAACTGAGTTGCCACTGCGTTCTTATATTCAGGAAAATGAACCACCGAGATTTGATATACCGAGACAGCTCGATTCTCTCCCCAGGCCTTCAATAACGCTGGTCTTTTTCGTATGGGATCATGTACGTTGGCATTTTGCGCATGTGTCTATACCTTGTCCATCAATACAGTAAACGTCCTGATGCAGAAATGAGTCTCTGAAAAATTCAAAAATTTGAGCAGGACAGGTGTTCACGTATTCAAGTTAGTGGGTGAAGCACACTGTTTTAGAGCAAATAGAATGTAATCGTGTTATTTTTACACTTTAGGACAATAATACCATGCTCTGCAACAGGTCAGGAAAGAGTGAAAACAGTTTACGAGGTGATCATGAACCCAGAGAGGTGTGGAAAGTGCACCAAACTCATTTTCAGTGGTCCTTTGCCTGACATCGTTTCAGAGACTATGATCAACATGGTCACTACAGATTGTCTTTGTCAACAAGAACAAAAAGTGTCTCTGGCCAAGTCCGTGGCCAAATACTTTAACAACGATCTACAACCACTATCTGATCTAAACAAAAAAATCAATAAATCAAAGAACAGCCATCATCAACAAGCAGCTATGATTACAAACCATCACATACAAACACGACTGGAAGGGATCAAGTCCCATGTAAGGGTCAAACTCGATTTTTTTACTTCTTTCAGGCAGTAACCCCCCACCCCATTAAACAGTTACAAAACATCCACATACACCAGAAAGCAATTTTAATCGTCTGTCAATACTGCATCATGCTTAAAATAGTCATAGAAACAAGTAAAAAGCATCAAATCAAGGGATATCATCACTGTACAAATGCACGAAATTCAGACCATCATTGGCAAAAATCTTCGCCAAAATCAGTTTCGCGAAGAACTTTTGACAATGATTGTAGGCTAAAAAGAAAGTGTCGCCAATCAGCATTTCCTCCCCCTTTTAAGTTTTTGAATACATAGGTATATTGATCATAGACTGCTACCTTGTGGTCTTTAGCCCGTTTCTGGCTGGTTTATTTATGGCACATGGTTGGGTCAGAGGAGGGGGAATATTTCCCCGCTCGCTCTCCCTTGGTTGTAAACTAAAATTATGAAGCTTTAAAAAAAACTTAGCAGGGAATTTCCGAAAAGTACAATAAGACACCTGCCATTACTCAAACTTTAGAAGTGTTGGCATTTTTATCCGTAAAATTGATTTAAAAATTCTAGATTTTTTAGATAATACTAAATTCTCAATTTCAGAGAGCCCAGATAAAACTCCTAGTTTATTGCATTGAATTTACTGTTCTGAGGGTCAACATGCACAGTATTAAAGACTTAATTTTCAAATTCGTATACGTAAAAAACTCATATTTAGGGAACTTCTCAAAGAATTGCACCCAAATTTTGCGAGAACGATTATAATAAAAGAGTTTATTTTGAAACAGTATGCTTCTAAAATAAATGTAGCGTGGTGCTGCAAGAAGCCCGGAAGCTATTTCCGACTGTGGAACTGAGACAAGGAGAGGGAGGGAGGTACATTGATCTCCTTTAACCAGAACTGGCAGCTAAATGAAGGCTAAAACATGATTTACACGTTGTACAGTCGACTCTCGACAACTCTGTTATGCGTGTTCATGTTCTTGTTATATGTCGAGTCGAGTCGTCACCTTGTAACCCTGTGGAGCCCTGTGGCTCATATTTCATAATGGTAGCATCCTGGTGTAAACACTCTCTGAAGACGTTCTCTAGACTCAAGAAGTTATGTGTCAACTCGGACTAATCGGTAGGTCGAACTAAACTGTCAGTCCCCCACAAGCTCAATTTAATGAAATATTCTCGGTAACTCAAACTCTCGACAGGTCAATCATTTTTCAAGCCCCCTAGAAGTTCGAGTTATTGAGAGTCGACTGAAATGTCAAAGTTGCCTCAAGTCTATCGTGTGACAAATAAAACCATATTTTCCACCCTTGTACCCATTTCCCTCACCTCATAAGCTTTTTCTTTTAAAGCCACGCAACAGAAACCTCACAAGCCAAAGTTATGTAACTTTGGCTTCCAATATCTTCAATATCTTGATCTCTAAACGTCCAAACGCACATTACAGTATCCATAATATTGCAACACATAGAGGAACTGCTGATGATTTCACTTTAGCTTCATTCCATGTGCTCCCACAAACCACAGCCAAGCTGCTTATCAGATCGACTTGACTGAATGATTTCCAGGCTGGTACCACTTGTCTCTGCGTTATTCTTGGTTATTGCAGAAAATTCACGAGAAATGGGCCCGAGGCACTTAAACTGAAAAACAAGCAGATTAGTAATACATACAGCTGGCAATTTGTAAAATACTAACTTCAGGGAAGGCTCAGAGTCAGCAACCTTTGCGACTTTGTGCCGTTTCCGGAAAATTTTCACTCGGGAAAATGTTCTGAAACCCCTGTACGCGAAAGTTCCTCCAACAAACTTGGTTCCAAAGCGCAATTTCACGAAATTTTATCAAATCCATTATTCATGTTCTTTGGTTTGTCATGGGAGTGAAAACTTTATTTTTATTCTTCCGAAAAATTTAAGAATGCGTATATTATGTGATATACAGATTTTCAAATGTTTAAGAAAAAGTTATGCAACTTTTGACCTGGCAAAAGTTTCTTCGGGATATTTATGACAGAGCTTTGAACTTTTAGTCTGAAGAAAAAAATTGAACCTTGGCGGTACACCCAAACATTTTTATAAAGAACCGAGCGCATAATCGAAACCTAATAAAATACGTCGAAATTGTATTGACCATGATTTAAAACAAGAAACCGTGGCATTTATTCGAAATAGAATCCATTTTTGTTCATCAGCTAATAATTGAAACATAGTCAAAGCCAAGCAGCAAAGGCCGAGGAATACAAAAACCCTATATGAAATCACGTGGATATTCCCTAGCAGCTATCAAAAGGTTGAAGCTCCTATTAAAAATGGTCGTCAATATTCTGTTTGTGGACAAAAGGCTTGCTGCTGGGAAATCTTCATGCTAATACTTATTCTACGTGTAGATAGATTGTTCGCATAAATTATGGATCACAACAGCGACAGCTTCGATAAAATTTGTCGTTACGAACTGGCATATGTTTAACTTTTTGGACGCTAACAAGAAGTTAATAATTGATATAAAATAAGGGAATGCAGAAACAGTTTCAATAAGAAAGTGATATGCTTTCGCTTTGCGTAGTGACCGTGCTATGAATGAAAAGGTTTTATTCCAGATCTTGACAGCTATGATCAAAATAACGGCCTGCCAGACTAATACAATTTATTTTCAGCTGACCGAAAGACTGGGAATTAAAGATTCAAGGAAGTGTGAAATAGCATCACAGTTCCTGATGCATCCGAAATGCGGGCGTTGTTTTATAAGAACACAATCTGCAAGGACGTAAACGACGTTGATCTACTGACTAAGAGTGGGAACGCGCGAAGAATACCACAGCTTCTGCGTGATAAATGCTGTTCTTTACAAGTAAGTACTTCTTTGATGTCGATTTTACAGATTTTGGAACCCTGAATTGTCAGTGATGCATTAGGTTTCACATTAAAGCATAAGGATTTGTGAATAACGTCCTACACAATAGCTTGCGTGAAATGGTTTAACATCGAACTGCTTGGAAAAGAGAACAATAGATTGTGCACTCAAGCGTGACGCTATCTGTGCAAGACATGGAACTGGGCTGCGCACGGCACGATGTGTGTTATCGATCTTATCTGCTATTGGCTTCGTCAATCCTTTCTACAAGGGCTCTTTATCTACGTTAAACGCATGGTGAGGGAAAAACGTCAACGAATCCTAAAAAATATCTATCAGCTTAAATGTTGGTATATGCAGAGCAGTTCTTAACAAGTCTTCAAAAATCATCAAAAATTAACAAAAATTTGGGTAAATATTGGTAGTACATAAAGCCAGAACCACATGCCAAGTTGAGAAAAATGGCCACCCATTTTGAAATCCCTGGCCAAGTGTAATTGTTCTGCTGTGAATGATTTTTCGCTCTCAGAGCCTTTTCTAGAGTATACATTTTTCCCATTGCAATTTACTATAGACAACATTTTCCTCAACCGCTGGTAAAGAAAGCTCAATAATTGCTCAACGACAAATCTTTCATCATAAAATTTGCTCAACATACGCCAAATCTAACTTGGTTTGACACATATTCAGCCTAGCTCGAACCTTTTCTGTAGAATAGTGTTACCTACAGAGTAAAGTCTTTTTGAAGCAGTATGGAGAATGGGGATGGAGAACACATCTCACGCTAATATCTGCTTTTAATTTATGCTATAGATTTAAAAATTGGTTCATTTTTTAAAATCTTCACTGAATATTGGGAAACAGAGGAAAACAATTATTGTCTCCTGCATTTCTGCAGTGTGAACAGTGCGGTGATTTTTTAAGTAGCGTTGAAAGGTTTCTCCCTCAAAACCTGAAGTGAGATTTCCCTGCCCAGATTGTTAAAAATTACCTGCCGCGGCAGGGGCGGATCCAGGGGGGTGCCAAGGGGGCTATGGCACCAGTCAGATTTTTCCTAATAACCATGTTAACTCCTCAACTTCACGCTTGCCGCTTTCAACGGTGCGAACTT
>JAOBRC010614008.1:0-10874 GCA_027575255.1 Scolionema suvaense
TAGTATCTAGAGCAGCAAACTTGGTACCAATCGATGCATAATCGTCTGTTCTTTCAAAAAGCCCTCAATTTCGACCTGTCAATTTCAACTGGTGAGCCTCTATGACGCGCCAGAGGTGACCCTATATTCAGAACGCACATGTGCGTCTTTCGGAATCTAAGGGTTAAGCGACCATGCAACATAGAGAGACAGTTACAAAAAAATGACCCCTAGTGTAAAGGATACTGTTCCATAATTAAAGACTATGTATCAAAAGGATACGTATCCAAAATTGAGAAAATTCAGGATAGAGGGCATGGACAATGGCCAAGACTTGATGGATGTTCTACTCCGATTCAGAAGATTTTCCTATTGCAGTGGTATGTGATGTAGTAGAAATGTACTTGAGAATTGGACTGGCTTCTAAAGATCATCGATTCTTTTGGAGAAATTTGGATGCATCAAGACCTACATATTTAACTCTCTGGTTTTTGGTGTAAACAGTTGCCCATTTCAAGCTTAGTTTGTATCTAGCCTGCTCGCAGACTCTTTGGAAGTTTTAACTTGAGCAAGCGGATGAGCGCAGCGCAGGTTGGACTGTGGTTGCAGGCTAAGTTTATAACCCATCCGCATGCCGAGACTCTAATGAGCAAAATGCCAAGGGTTGCTGAAACTGTACTGAAGTCGGCATATCTGGACGACAGCTTAGATTCTCCAAAAACGGAACAGGATGGCATAAATCTACCGTCAGCTTTCAGAACTTTGGACATCTTTGGACATCAGCTAAGATGCATGCCAGAAAATGGCTGTCAAACTCAAGAAGTGTCATTGGATCTATTCCAGAGAAAGACCGAGCCGAGTTGAATCTTGACCAAGGTACTTTGCCATCCACTAAGACACTGGGGGTCATGTGGAGAGCCAAAGATGACATACTTACTTTCAAGAGTCATCTATGGGCATACAATCAAGGCATAATCAAGCATGGTTTTCTAAGCAAAATATCCACTTTCTTTGATCACTTGGGTTTCTACCCTTCACAATCTGAGGAAAGATATTGATGCAATATACCCGGCGCTCCAAGATGGAATGGGATGAACCATTGGATAACAAACTCAGATCAAGAATCAGAAAACGGTATGAAGATGCACCACAAACTACCAAGATCCACGTGCCAAGATGCTACAGCTTCAGGTGGACATAGTGGAAGTAACACTTCATCTTTTCAGTGATGCCTCAGTACATGCCTATGCTACTCCCGCTACTCCAGGATATGCCAAAGTCAAGTATCAAGATGGTGGTATTATAGTTCACCTGATTGCTTCAAAGAACAAAGTGGCACCTTCACATGCTGTCATTATCCCACGCCTGGAACTACTAGGTGCTATGCAAAGCGTCCTTCTTGCAGTGAAGATTCAGAGAGAGCTTGAAGTACCGCAGATTCTACAAATTTCTGGAGTGATAATACTGCCGTGCTGTGGTAGTTGAGAAACCTCAGTCGTACCTTAAAGACCTTTGTTACCAATAGAATTGCCTATATGTAACAGAGTATAGGAGTTGAAAACTAGAACCAAGTTCCATCGAAAGACAACCCTACTGATCAAGCTACACGTGGTTCTACTGTGGAGGATTTGCAAGACAACAAATTATGGTGGCGTGGACCTGAGTTTCTTTCTCAACCGGAAACAGATTGACCAAAAGCACAAGTGACTGAAACACAAGAAGCCTAAGGAAGTAAAAAAGGGATAAAGTAGGATAGCCTGCAATCATGTGCTAAATATATTGAGACTTAAAATATGGCGTTTGCCAGTCCCGACAAGCAAAGGACTAATAGTATTACCCAGCTGTGGAGAAAACCTAACCTCCACGGGTTTTACGATTCGGTTTGACGGATCGGACTTTTAAGACTTTGGGGACATGAACAGGGAAGTGACCCCTCTCGCCCACCTTTTCCGGATTTTGCCAGTCATGCCTTATTTACAGCTGTCTGACGTGACTTGTGAACCTGTCCAGGCAATGAAAGTGCACTAGTTTAATACTCTATAAGTTGCTATAACCGTGAAATCAGTTGATCACCCTGATTTCGCGGCAATTTCAAAGTTATGATCATATTTTGCACATACATAGCTTCCAAAATAGGCTTAAAAATGATGAAATTCTCAGAAATTTTGCACATGATCGTAGCGCAAATGTCTGCTATACCACTACCCATGATACTGCTGGGAATCCGCAAGATTCAAGATTGAACCCTGAGAATTTCTCATTATGGATCAGACTTAGACATGTGACAGCATAGGTAAACTGTTTCATTTGTAACGTACAGATTCCATCAGAATACAGACAGTTGGGGGGAGTTGTCACCAGCAGAACTCATTGACGCTGAAGTAAAGGCAATCCAATCAGCACAATCAGATGTGTTTTCGAAAGAATTGCAAGACTTGAGAAAGGAGAAACAAACCACAAACGATAGCAAGTTGCTCGCATTGAATCTTTTTATCCATGAAGATGGCTTGATCCGAGCTAACAGTCGTTTGGTCCACGCTGGATACCTACCCTACGATGCCAAGTTTGCAATCATCTTACCAACGAATCACTGGCTGGCGAAATTGATTGTGAGAAAATTTCACTCACGGGATGGTTTTGCTTAGTCTGGGGACCAGGACTCTGAAACTTCCATCCCGCTCAACTCAGAGGTGGGCAAGTGAAGATGTATATTTTTGAAAACTACAATTATTAGGGATATCAGAAAAAAGGGATGTGCAAAATTTGAGTGGGACAAGGGTATAATAGAGGAATTAATTATAGCTCATTTTCGAGATGATTCAATGCGATCCGCGCAGTATTGATTTAGAGTTTTCGAGCACAGCATCCAGCTGAAAGTTGGCTGCCATGCATTGCCACATTAGATATACTGTGGTTATATCATACCATTTAACCTTAAAAGAGTCTCCGTTACTTAAAGGAAAACAACACACCCAAACCAAACGCATTTAAATCAATACAACTAAGATAGTATACCAAGATTGGGACAAACAAAAATCTCAATCTGCCCATTAATTCCAGAAATCAAAGCCTGAAAAGTCACGGAACGGTCGTCGCCATGATCCCCAGCCTGAGACGTTAGGAAGACCCTGGCTAGGAAATGCGCATGCGCTGAGCACTGTTTCGGCAACGAAACAGTTATGCTGAAGTGTTGCTTCAATCGTAGTCACAAGAAGTGAAGCTTCAATTGAGAAGTAAGTATTCTAGCCATGCCATCATGTTTCGTTCGATGCGAGAAAAGCAATGTGGCTATGCAAATTGTTGGTTTATATTTTTTCCCCAATTCCCGAATTCTCGTTCAAATTCATTCGAACTCAACAGAGCTAGGAAATGGATCCGTAATCCTGGAGTGAGTAAAATCGTTTAAGTGTAGCTAGCAGAGAACAAAAACGGTCAGCGAATTTCATTGTAAAGAGCCTGATATCGATGGTATGCCAAGAAGAAAACCAAGACTGAATGTCATGAGACAGTCTGCAAACCACAAAAAGAAAGAACCTACGATTTATGTGTTCGATTCACTCGTCTACAGCTATACTGTGACTAGCCACGACTTTTTTATCCAGGGAATATTCGTACCCACTGCAATATCAAAGATTTTTGCACGATAGTAGTTAAACTTTTACGTTCTCGAACACGCCCTTCTGCAACAAACGTTTCCCCGGTATGACAAACCGAGCAAGAACGGACTGAGCAGGGTTTCACGTTCACGTTGTGACGGGGGTAAATGCACACACCTATTAACTTTGGTTTAACTCATCTATGTTGAGATGAGGAAATTGTATTGACGTTTCTCACTCATACCAGCGTACCACTATTACACACCCATCACATAGTCACACGACTCTTAAATAAGCCTCAGCTCTGCGCCTATTTCTCCTTAGACTTACCTGGATATGAACCAGATGTCATTCGTCGCATAGAGGGGCTTGTGGCCCTGGTCTCTGAAGGCAGCAGGCCCGCTATGTGAAGGTGGAACATATGTTGTCAGGTAACCTTAGACCTACTGTATGGATGTGTTGGTTAATCTAATTTAACAGACAGTAGCTTGTAATGGGTACAAAGGCTGGCCTTCATTGGTGACAATTCATGGTCTTGCACTCTCTTGGTACTGTATGTGGATTCTGTGATGATGCATTTGTGTGAAGCGATATATGCAGAATGAAAAGCTATAGAACTTCTTTTCGTCTCATTTGTAGTCAAACTCTGTGCCCAAAGAGACGTGTTTGATATAACATGTAAAGAAAGCATTTCTGGAGGAAAACGTCTTACAAAAGTCTTCTTTTTGTCACAATTGATATTTTGAAGTCGACCATAACAAAAGATGATGTAGCGACCAAAATAAACAACATACCAAAACATGTTCTTCGCCATTCGAAACAGCACAAAATTTTATGAAAAGTCACCAAGTTTCAAGGTTTTAGCATTAGTCCGTCCAGAGATATCAACGAAAGCTTACAGCCGCGGACGGATAGGGCTAAAGAGTCAATTCTTCCTCCTTCATGAAAAGATTATTTTGTAAAAGACAGTTGTATTTTTCACAATTAGTAGAACTGGACGTGTCAGCAATAAATTGGAATACCAGTGTTGGACAGTCAACATTTATTCTGAGAAAGTGAATGACTGCAACGGTGTGATGGATGTACACAGAAACGGTCGACCCGATGTCTCAAAGTAATATTACCGTTGGTGGCATTTTCGAACAAACTACTTTCACCAGCTAACATTTAGGAAAAGAAAATGATGCAATCGATCTGGTAGAGGTTGCTTAAGACATGCTCAGTGAGAGCAGCATATTGATTTTAAATGTTCTTTATTGTGTTGGTGTAACTGCTGAATTTATCTCAACCCGAGTTAAGTGCTTATTTTCGTCACTATCAAGGGTAGATCAAGCTCAGGGGAAGTCGATACGGGCAAAAAGAGAGAGTGTGAACTTTCTTATGGCATTTGAGAGCAGTGTTTTGTTGAAAAATATAATATTTCGAGATGTTCTGAAGAGAGTGGAAGAAAACATCACTATGCATCAAGTCAACGCCAAGGTTCGACAAGCTTTCAAGTTATGTATTTATGTTCCAAACAAACCAGCAGCCATTCGGAACTTAGCTACTTGTGCTGCATAAGAGAAAATAGCCTTGATCAGTCCATTCTGTTTTGCACATTGAAACCAGTTAGATTTCATTTGTTTCACTTCTTAAAAAGAAAGTTTTTAGCTGACATAATTATTGAAACAGTTAGTGCGCTATTGTATGCCCTGTAGTTGCAGCGCACCGCTCCAAAAAGTGGCTTTTGCTCTTTTGCTGAAGCCCGTCAAGTCAGTTCTGCTTGCCTCGTACCTGCAAACGAAATACTCTCGGTTCGGGTCTGTTCCGTCACATCATTATGTCTCCGAGAGAAGTGTCATGCATGATCGAGAGGACAGAAAAAGAGCTACGTGAAAAAAGCTCAGTCTTACGTGTGCAATTTCAGATAAAAAAGTAACATGATCATTTGTATTACCCGTTTTCACACTGTCGAGTTAAATCGGTCGAGTTAAATATTTAGCTCGTCTGCATCACTCGACAGTGTGGAAACGACACGAGCTAAATGAACGAGTTAAAACCAAGGAAGTTGAAACTGAATGTATAACTCGACAGTCTGAAAACGGGAGCAGGCGAGTTAAATCTGACATCTTCCATTGCACCAGTACTGATCTTATCAGGGCGAGTTAAATCCATTTAGTCCATCCGTTGCGACGGGTTAAATCAGACGATTTAAATAGGCCAAAATTTAACTCGTCCCCGTTTCCACACTGTCGAGTAAACAGATGAGTTAAAATTTAACTCGTCCACGATCAATAGCGGACAAGACCGATAACACACATCGCACAGTGTGCGACCTACAATCTCGGACAAAATATATTGGCACTTGGATCGAAATCAAGCAAAGTCTTATAATTTCCCCCCTCCCCTGGAAATAGTAAAGTAAAGATATCTTTCTGGCTTGCCGACTGTGTGCAGCCATGAAAGCATCATTGTTCAGAGGGGGAGGAGAGTCAGAAAGGCAAGGTAGTCAGTGTACAAGTATTCTGGTAATGTGGCCAAAAATTTTTTCCGAGATTGTAGGCAGTTGAATAAGTGAAAAATGACTTTGAGTTAACTGCAGCATTGGAGTGCTGGAGTGTGGGCTGGAGTGTAAACTACAACCTTGGACAAAATATATTGGCCACTTTTCTCGCTTTCGTCGGGTGGTTGGTGTGTCGACCCCCTCCCCCCAATAACAATGTTGAATTTTAATTGGAACTTCTTCGGGCTGCATTTGAAGTGAAATTTTGAATTATAACGTGGTTTCTCAACATTGTTTCAGGGGGGTGGCCACATATTTTGTCCGAGATTGTAGTTGCTGTTGCTGATTGTGCATAAGATTTTGACGCACGAAGAATATATATGTGTGCAATGTGAGTTGCTGCAATTTATGCGTATGAGTTTTGTCCATACGTGGATCAAGAAAGGAGGAAGGGGCTGGGAAGGGGGTGTGCTTCTTACTTAACCCTTGGAGCCCGAATGACGCCTTGTGGCGTTCTGGACACTGGGTCACCTTTGGCGCGCCATAGAGGCTCACCTGATGAAAATGAAATGTCAGAATTAAGTGCATTTTTTGAAGAACAGACAATTTGCATCGATTGGCACCAAGTTTGCTGCTCTACGTACTATGGTTCAGAAGTTATGGCATTTCAAACTTAGCAAAAATGA
Source organism: Scolionema suvaense (assembly GCA_027575255.1). NCBI lineage: Eukaryota > Metazoa > Cnidaria > Hydrozoa > Limnomedusae > Olindiidae > Scolionema > Scolionema suvaense. The sequence continues at coordinate 6,744 of JAOBRC010614008.1, forward strand.
CAAAAAATACCTGATCATTTTTTCAGGCATTGCAGACTCTAAGATTTAACAAACGTTAAATGCTACTAAATTAAGGCTGGTTAAATTTTCGACAAATCAGATTTCCTGGTACATGTACTGTGTTAAACGTACATCTTTGCTTTTTTTGTCACCAGGGGGGGGAGAACGGATTCCAATAGTAGTTCATAGGAATTAATTCTATGGATTTTAATAGAGAATACGATTGTCTAACTTCCTTGGATACAGTAATGTGAATTTCAGTGTGGTTTGTGCAATGATTTTCTATAGCGATGAGATTTTGAAAATGTTTTGGGTCCAAAAATTGCAAAAAATATCGCAGAACTCTGACAAATATTAAAGTCTCTCCTGCTTCTCACGCGTAGTTTTTTAAATCATCATGTTTTTTTTAACCCTTTCATGTTGTTCGCCCAGTTTACTAAAAGCAACAGTTGCCAAAATATGATGACAGCAAGTACCACGACTCATGATTCAGGTGAAGACCAATAGCTGCATTTTGTGATTTTCTATGTATGTGGCATGTCGCATCAGTAGATGCAAGCCATCACTGTTTTTCGACGGCGTAGACGCTTTCGATAGGCAGCCAATCTGATGCAGGACACTTAGACCTACTTAGGGAAGGGAAGGGATTGTGCCCCTAACTCTGGTGTGGTGGATTTATCGCAGTCTCGCGTTGGACAGTGATAAGAGCTATAAGAGTTTAGGATCTCGGATAGATATTTTAGTGTAAAGTAATGCAATACAAAACTCAAATACGCCGAAATTAGGAGCTCATGGTTTCCCAATTCGAACCTGTACCGTGTGCTGTTCCAGTTATTGAGCGGGGGTCGGGCAGAGGAAGCATTTAGCGCCAAAATATGAAAAGTTAATGAAATCTTTTATGGATATCATTTTACACATAAGAAAACGAAAGTCCAAGTCTGATATCTATATAAAGGAGCATGCACAATACGAGAAAACTCTAAGATTCTACTTGCTGAACTATAAGATGCACAACCTGCCTAGCTAATATTACGTCATGCTTGATTTTCCGTTCACCCCCACCTAATAATAAAATTTGAGAAGAAAATCAATGTCCTAATACACACTTTTTTTATAAACAACACAAGTTTTTGTCTGAGGATTGGTGTTACTTAAGTTTTCCTCTTGCCCAGGCTCGATTGTTGCTTAGCTGTTGCTTGTTGACCATACAGAGGCTTCGTCAACAATGAGGATATTTGTATGTTTTACTTTACTGGCCGGGTCTTAAACTTTTCATGATGTAATTCTATTAGTATTTGTTGGTTTACAGTTACTGGGGAAATGGCATGAGAAAACAAAGATAAAACCATTTTGATAATGACCAGTCAAGGATGTTTTCCAAGAACACGCAGCAAAAAGTGTAGGCAGAAATAAACGGTAAAAGTGCACATTGTGACATTTGAAACTTTCAAAACCTCAAAAATCAGTAATTTCTGTGATCAATAGCAGATAACCGTATTTTGAGTCTTTCAGATGATACTTTCAGAAAAATGTGGGAATAATTTCTAGTTATGAATATTTTTGCCTGCCTGAAAAAATTCCATTTGTGACCATTTTGTGCGCTACAATGCAACAGCAGGCTCCTAAAGTTGAATGTGCAGTGACTTATTAGATCACAGAAATGACTGGTTTTTGAAGTTTTGAAAGTTTCAACTGTCACAAATACTAAGATCAATGAGACAATGTTACTAGGCTGCGGAAAATCCTTTACCAGGGTGTGGTGGATACTTCTTATGTCATACAAGAGGTCTTACTTTTGGACAAGTTCTGCAACAGCAGGAGTAGCTGCCCTGATCATGTGTACTTTCGACATTTTTTCCGCCTACACTTTTCGCTGCGTTGCCTCGAAAAATGTTCTTGACTGCTGATTATCAAAATACTTTTGTTAGAGAAGTATTTATACTGTCAGGGTGGAAAAATCGTTGTTTTACTCACCCTGTCCAAATTTTACACATTTCTCGTTTCAAATCTGCTAAAATATTCAAAACAAAATTAATTTTAAGTTCTTTCAAAACTGTTCTCCGCTCTCCACTGTACCTGGAAAATGCTTTCAGAATGATGTGTGATTAATTTCTAGTTATATATACTTCTCCTTTTCAGGAACTCCTTTTCAGGAAAATGGCAATTTGTCTCCATCGTGTGCGGTACAACGGAGCAACAGACTCCTGAAATAGGATCCAAAGTACATTTTAGACAAAGATATTACTGATTTTCGCGGTTACATATGCTTCAAATGACACAAATGTTAAAACCATTCCAGCAGTGTCATTGGCTGTGGAAGAGCCTTTACCATAGCACGATGTGCATGTATTATTTGACACAAGATGTCTTACTTTTGGTACAATTTCTTCAACGGCAGGAGCAGCTGCTCTTTTCGTGTATGTTTTTGGCTTCTTTTCCGCCTACACTTTTTTGCTGTGTTATCCTGAATAATATACATGACTTCTCATGATCAAAATAACTTGCATATATAATTGTGGAAAAATTTTTTTTTTCTTCTTAACATGTCCAATTTCGTCCGCAGTAGTCCCGTCTTAAATGTGCTAACAATAATCGAAAAATATTGATTTCCTCCTATTTTGGCAATTTTCCCCGCGCTCTGCTGACCTTGAAAGGCGCTTTCAGAAAGATGTAAGAATAATTTTTAGTTGTAAATGCTTCTGTTTTCGTGGCAAGATTCAGTTTACCTCCGTTATGTGCTCCATAGTGCAACAGCAGGCATCTAGGATACGGTGTGTAACTACTTATTAGATCACAGTAATGTCTGATTTTCGAAATATTGAGTGGTTCAAATATCACAAAAGCTATAATCAATGAGACAATGCTATTAGCCGTGGATAAACCTTTGCTAGGGCACCGTGTATACTTTTTATGTCATACAATATGTCTTTTTGGGGGGACAATTTCTGCAACAGCAGGAGTAGATGCTCTTATCGTGTGTACTTTTACCGTTTATTTCTGCCTACACTTTTTGCTGCGTGTTCTTGGAAAACATCCTTGACTGGTCATTATCAAAATGGTTTTATCGGAGTAATATTCATGGTGCCTCAGTGGCAAAATTGTTGTTTTAACCCATTATGTCCAATTTTTTGTGGAAATTTGGTCTCAAATCTGCGAAAAATATTCAAAAAAGCATTAATTTTAAGCTATTTAGGAACTTTCCCTCGCGCTGTGCTGAGCTTGTGCGATGCTTTTAGACAGATGTATGCGAACATTTTCTGATTGCAAATTCTTCCTGTTAACTAAGCCTGGCCACCAAGCGTCTTTTCACCGACGATCAGCAACTCGTGTCTCAGTGCTGAAAAGTTCATCTCTGTTCTTCCTCGTGACTTTGAATCGAGCGAAAGAAATATAAAGATTGGATGCAAGGCTACCTTCTAACTGGAAATTCTGAATTCGCCTCCACTTTTTAACCAAATCTAAACAACTGGCTTCAGGACTACGGTATGTCTAAGTGCATATTATACATCAGAAATTTCCCATTTTCGAAGTTTTATGTGCCTCAAATGAGAAAAACCTTCAGTCCAATGTAGCAAAATTTACGGACAATAGTTTTACTCTCGTTTTACGCTTGTCCTTACTCAGCCCAAACTTTTGTGTTTTTTGTTGTTTTTTTTTTGTAGGCAGCCTACATTTTCAATCAGGGTTTGGTGTAGTAAGGACAAAACGCTGTTTGAAATGATTTGCCTTCAGACACATTTGCCTCCAATTTTCTATGAATCAATCGTTCATTGTCGGATTTTTTCGGATAAGAGTGGCCATGAAAATTCACCCCGTAATAATCCTGACAGGTCTGTGGCCTATGTTTATATTGGTCTTCGCTGTAACGAAACAAAGCCCCAAACTAGGAGCAAGGAAGTCAATTTTCCAGCAATGCAGAGCCCTAAATTTTGAAGAACTTCCCTTTGGCAGCAACCATGGTGACGCGTAATGGACACCCTCCCTACAGTGAAGCAGACTGGTCCCCCAAATGCACGTTACGGCACTTCTTCAGAAAAGGGATGTTTCAGGCCTTCTCAAGCATTTTAAGGCCTGTGACAACGAATTTCTAATTCCCCCCCGCGTAGATCCTGATCACATGACGTCGGCTGC
>JAOBRC010614119.1:0-10873 GCA_027575255.1 Scolionema suvaense
GTTTCCAAATGAGCGCCCCCTTCCTGGTTTGAGGGGGGCGCTCATTTAAGCCGGGGCGCTCATTAAATTTCTCAGTCTTCAAGAGGGGCGCTCATTTGAAGGGGGCGCTCATTTAAGCCGGGGCGCTCTTTCGGATAATTACGGTAATTATTCATGACGTCATTATTTTACGGTTTTTGACCAAAATTTAAAAAATAATTAAAAATTTTTCTTTTCTCTCGAAATTGGTTCTATATTCATATTTAGTTGATTTTAAGGTCAGAAAACACTACAACATACATTTCAGTGCCATTTTCCCCTTAGTTTTAGATAAATTGGTGTGAAAACAGCTATTTCAGCCTGAGTTTAGGCATAGTACCCTTCAACAAAAACCCTATATCTCGGGAACTATCAAGTTTGGAACCTTCAAATTTGCGTCGCAAAGTTTCCGTGCCTTTGCTTTGTCGTTTAGATGTTACTAAAAAATTTTACAGCAAGGGGACAAATATGCGCCCCAGTTAAAATAGGGTTAAAGAAACTTGAGTGCTATTTTGAGAGAGCAAAATGTTAACCTTTATCACTGCTACCGATTTATTTACATCTATCGATTCAGCGGATCTGCCGTTAAGTTGCTGGAAACGTTGGTGTTTCAAGTTCAGTCGATCCAATAAAGATAGTGTGAAAAGGTGTATTGACTGCTCTCGTTTTTTTGTATAACCGAAACGAGTAATTCTTTCAAAATATGGAATAATGTGACACTATTTTCGGTTGTGTTAATGATTAACATTCTTAGTTGATAGGTGACAACCAATCGGATGAATTGCTTATGCTTAGGTCACTTAATTTCCACCTATCAGTAATGGTGACATTGAAAAATATATTTTCTTCAGGTCTTCTATTGCAAAGAAAAGATATTCACTAAATGCCATGCTGGCTTCTGAAATTCAAACTACTGCAATAACAATAGCCTGACCGCAGGCTGTACTCAAATCATGTTCTTGAGAGTATTCTCACTTTTGCCTTGAATCACCACTTTCGAATTAACGCACTTGCTTAATTAGTGTCACAGATTGCATTAGGTGTTCCTATAGCAAGATCATGTTTCGCATCAGCTTACACCTGCCAGCCTGCTCCCAGACCTAGCACACTTCACTCTTTTGCTAAGTCTGGTAACATTGGGCGCTAATGTTATGCGACTTAGTAAAAACTTAGCAAGATCTCATGAAAACAGGACAAAGGGCCAGCAACCAATTATGCTATGTATCGTAGCAACCGCTGGAATGTGCGCGAAGATTCTAGCCTGCTCCCAGACCTAGCACACTTCACCAGTTTGCTTGGTCTCCTAACCTTGGGCGCTAATATTATGCAGCTTGACAAAAAATTTGCCAGATCTCGCGAAAACAAGACAAAGGTGCAGCTACTAATTATTCTATGTAGCGCAAAAGTGGGAATATGCGCCAAGATTCAAATTTGTACATTGCAGTCGTCGCAGCACGAAAGCAGGTTATAGAGCCATCCACACAATAGGGTGCATTAGCGTACGAAGGTGACCTGACTGTGGGAAAAAGGTGAATTTCTCGAGCAGTTTGCGAACAGGCTACAAGATTCAAATTTGTTTATTGCAATCTGCGCAGTATGAAAACAGGTGACGGAGCAATCCGCTCAATAGGATATTGAATTCATTCTGTCGTAGCAAATAGCATTAGCTTAAGTGAGCAGACTGTGGGAGAAGCTGGCTTTCTGGAACAGTCTGTGAGTAGGCTGATATTGACTGGCTTCACATGATGACCCCCATCATGATATCAACGTTGGATCGACCCTGATATGCTGAACATCAGGTCATAATACCAGTTTCTAAGCGCACGAAATAGTTGTCGCACTTTTCTCTTGATTCAAGATGCAAGTGAATAAGGCACTGCCTCGCAATAGTACCACTATTGACTTATATCGAGCAGACATGGAGAGAGGTATCACTTCAATGGGCTGCGCGCTTTCTGATTGGATAACCGCGAATGCTTTGTCCATAACCTAACTCTCGAGGTGGTGATTACCATCAATTCCTTTGTCTTACATCACAAATAATATCATGGACATTTCCAGGGTCATGCGTCATTCACACCGAAATCACCGATGTTCTAATTGCTATAATTGGTTTTCTACCATGAGAAGCCATTAAATCGATATTCATAATAGCTAACTCGAAGCGACTGGTTGTGTAGATGTACTTATTATGGCATAACTACGAAACGCAGGGAACGGCTAAGCGAATTCTGACTGCTTTATTCAAGCCCGATGCAAGAGAGGGTGAATTACCTGGTGAAAGTTATCGCAGCAAATGCTGCTCTCAGAATTTTCCCTAGATCCGCCCATTAGTAATACGCCGCTTACTTCGAATTTAAGAGTAACGGTATTTTGATTGCACATGCCGAGGTTTTTCTGGTAAAAATTGTATTATGTTACGAAATGTATCCACGACCATGTAGGTTGTTGCTACCTGGTAACTAAGAAATCTAGCGTTTAGCCAATGAGAAAAGCTTTCCCTTTCATAGTGTATAAGGGCATGTCTGATAATAACTTCATGCAAATGCCCTATTGTCATTGCATTCTCATATGATATCAGAACTAACACTCCAAGAAGATGGACGAACAGTAGCGAATACTGAACAGCATCTCGTAAAAGATGATAGTTAATTGATGTGATGGAGATTATCTCCGGCCATACAGGACCCCCATTTCAAGAAGAATCTCCACGGCCATAGAAATCTGAAAGGCACTTAGGTCTTTGAGGACTTGGAACCTACAGGAACGATGACATATTCGACTGTTGGTTGCGATCTGGCACAGGCCCTTGAGCAAACATCGCCTGCCTCCTACAAGACACCAGCCAAGTCCTCAGACACCGTCCATACAGACATACGCCAGGCCAAAAAAACATAATCAAAGAGGTCTCTGCAAATTGTGCCATTGTTGCCGAACGTAGCCCACGAAATCAGAGATCAGTTCTTAGAAAACCACTTAGAAAGGATATGCCGGAGGTCACGAGACAATCCAGGATGAGAAGCAGTTGCTTATAAAGTGCAGACACTCACTTGCTTCATAGCATTGACACTCAGTCTGCAACATGATGCACTCGTTAAAACAGGGAACTTTTTAGGTGCGGAACCGGACGTTATTTGGTTAAAGGGACTTTTCTACAACATTTACGCTGTTTTTGCAAAATTTAGGGCAGCCAAATCTCACAAATTTTGATCAGTCAATGAAAGGACAAGCTAGTTTTTCCTGATTCTTTAGAAGTTCTTCTTCACTACATCAGAATCCAGTATAAACAGTATTATCCTTTCTCCTGTCATTTTCCTGAGCACGAATGCAAGCCAAGCTAGGAAAGCTCTTCCTACCTTTTTCTCTCTTGCACAATATCATAAAACGGCACTCCAGGTAGGAAGTACACCGTGAAGCTGGGCTTCTTGGCAGCAGTCCATGACCACACGCACATCATGTGAAACGTGTCACACACGTGAAGAAGTATATGACGGGGATAGTTACTACACAGCTCACTAAGATTAACCCAGACAATCCTTTTTAACGAGTGAAATAGATACAAGGATTTGACTTGTTATGAAGAATGCAGTAATGACATTTCTACCTGGCAATCATTACAACATTCATGTAAAGGTTAAACTGCAGGTGACTCAACATAAGCATGCAGATTGGAAACAATCAATACAAGGGATTATAGTCTCCGTAGGAACATGATGGCTGGTTTCTGTAGTATTGACGCATCAGATGATGCAACAAAAAGAAGAGAGAGAAGAGAGATAAAATTTAATAGTTTCTAAAAAGTTGATAATAAACTAGGCATGCTTAGCATGATCACTTATTGCAAAGGAGGAATTTGCTGGGCACCATCTAGTTTAAAAGGCAAACCAGAGAAAGATTCTAGGATACTCCTTGGATACACAACGTCACAACTGTTTTACTGTTAATAATAACTTTTTTGAACAGCTTACGGAAGCAAGTTGCAATTTATTCAAATTGCATATTGTTTTATTATCTCTCTCTTTATCATGCTACGTGTTTGTGTTATCCATGGTGTAATTCCGGAGCTATGAAAATTTTATCGAATCTCGTTAGAGATATTTTGTGCTTTTTGGACAAAAAATTTAAAGCTTTCAAATTTAGCCTGAAATACTGGGACCTTTGGGCTTATTTGACAAGTGAATTGTCACAGAATGCTACATTTTATCGAAGAGCCGATAGTCTTGTCTCGGACGTTTTTAAAAAATTTTACATCATTCGCATTTATTCTTAAAGATTTTAATGTGCATCAAATAGCTCAACTAGAGTAGAGTTGAAGTATTACTGAAGGTCATAGAACAATGTTTCTTGGGCGCTGGGATGTTCGTATTTTGTCTAATGAATGAATGAAAAGCCAAGTGAAAAAGCCTTGGTGAAGCAACGTTTCTTGCCGTTTACATGACACAGTGGCGAGGAATTCCTGTTTTAAAGCACTGTTCATGCACCATCACTGAGAAATTCGCTGCAGTAAAGACACATGACATTAGTGAAGAGTTTTTTTGGTCAAGGCACTGATGTAAAATTGCTTAGAGCATAGCTTAGAGTATACCAGTCTTGAATACAGGCAAAAATTTATTAATGAAGCGCAACACAAAAGTGCTGGGAAAATGTCCTACGCTTGATATTCACCTGAACCATATAGGAACTCATTATCGAATACATATCTTCGTGGGAGAAACTTTGTCGGGGCGATATTTTTACCAAATGAACGAAATTTTTGCTCGACAGAGTTTCACCTGATGAGGTAGGTTGTAGGATATTTAACTTATGCATGTAAATGTATGTGGTGCATTTTGTTGCATTTGGAACCCTGCGCGTTGTCAAGCTCCCCGCCCAGGTCAAACTCACTCTCACGTGCAGTAATGACTGTCATATATCTCTGAAAACTGAAAACGTTCTATTCTCCACACTTCAACAAACAGTTATCCGTTTAACTGACAGTTGATTCCAGGTACTGTTGACTTCTCAATAATCAACTGCTAAAGTTCATGTTTGTTTGATCGTAGCAAAGAAGCCGCTACAGTTCGAACTGAGACAGAGATGTAACCTCAGATTCTGTTCTGAGATGAGGCTGCTCAGCTAACATTCTCAAGGGTAATAGGTTGCATAATGACATGCAACGCGCTCAGAGCACACTGCCTTAGGCTATAGTAATACATATTAAGCGTACAACATATCCCAGTACCACGTATGCTCACTCCAACCGTTGCATCTTACTCCTATTTTTAGGTTTAAACTCAATTTTTATTATTTCTATTGCACGTATCAACGCACAGGGTGTAAACCCTTTGCGATGAAATTTGGTGACTTTTTATGAAATCTATCATCCTGTTGAGTGCATTCGTGGTAGTTTCTTCGAAATTTGGACATCTTCACCCCAACTGCTGATCCAAATTTGTAGGTGATAAGGATACTTATGCCTTTTTGAGTTAAACCGCTCTTGAATTACACGCTTTTTTTTATAAGCACCAGTAAATCGAAAATGAGCCTCAGCGGTGCTTATATTTTTCACAATTCCAGCCTCAACTGGTGCTTAGGTGGTGCTTATGTAGATCATCTATGAATCATCTAAATAGGTTAAAGCAAGGTTTCAAGTGAACTTGTCAGACTTTTGCGCTGAGCACACTCTCGTTTTTACTGGAAGCAGTGAAATTGTTGCCCTTTTGAGCAAATCAAGAACATTTTTTCATGGAAGGGTTAATTGAGGGAAAAGAAATTAATTGAGAGAATACGTGAAATGAGGCTGGGGTGGTGCTTACCTGGTGCTTAGATATTTGATGAAATCGAGGCTGGTGGTGCTTATAGCGGTGGTGCTTATAAAAAAAAAGCTTGTAAATAACAAGAGGTGAAATGGGCCTAAAACTGCCATGTAGGACCTTTTCCCAGATTGAAAAATTGTTTGTGACAGGTTTTGAGTTTCCCTTAGACTTTAGGCCAATTTTCAAAGTTGCTAATTTTGGCCCGTATTTACAACTCATATGTGCCTTTAACACTATTTTACCCGGGCTTTCCAAGTGCCACTTGTTCCCCACTTGTTGCTTTTTGCCCCCCCCCCCCATTCCTTGAAAAACGTGAATAACTTTCAAATTTCTTACCCTTTTGGGATGAAACTTGGAAGGTAGTTAGAAGATTATGTTACGAGTTGATTTTTGTATTCATCCTATTGTCACGTGCTTGTTGGGGGTCTGGAACCGAGCCGCAATCACTAAAGGTACTTTCCCACTGGAAAATTGTCAAATGTTTTATAAGTCCTGTTAAGTACTTTAAATTAATGCTGACTCAACAGAAATATTTAAAAACGTAATAATAGATGCCAAAACACAAAAACCATGCATGGAAACGAAAAAAAAATTTTTTTTCAAAAATTTCAATTTTTCCAAAAATTTTTCACTTTGCCTGCGAAATGGTGTCACACAGCCACCTGCAATTGACCTTACACAATTTTTTTTTGGAGAAATCGATTTCTTTATAAATGTTGGGAAAAGTCACAAAGTTTTGTAGCAGTTGGTTCAGGTTTTATCAAAGAAAAACTGGTGGGCGGAGGGCCAAAAAGCTCCACCCCCAGGTAGTATAGGGTTAATTGATAATGCTATGTATATGAGGTCAGCACTTTTACCCCATTTCAAACCGTTCACCAATAGATGGTCAGTTCATGTCTTTTTTCGTTACCATAAGGTCGGGATACGCTACAACTAAGTTGCCGCAACTCAGTTGTACAACGCCCTACAACTCACCCACGACATGCTATAACCTGGATACAACCCTTACCAACCACAGCAAGTTCCCTGTAAAAGCATCTCGCCTGATACATAGGCAAATTAGCGGCAACATTTTTGAAATCGAAACTGCTTTTATTTCTTGCGAGTTGCAGACGGTTATCAGTTATATTCACTTATTCCCCGTGATGTTTCAAAATAAGCTGGGTAGAATCGACTTGCATAGTGACACTCTTGAAGAAAAACCTGGTAGATCTGGTTATCATGTTTTTGCGAGAGCAAGAAGATAGGGTTATCTGAGTGCAGAAAACGTTGTTATTTGTTGCAACCTGATTTTTGCAGTGGTGCACAATAATTTATCACTAACTTTTGAACTAAGTTACAGACCAAAGTTGTAGTGTATCCCGACCTACAGGTGGAGTGATCTAGAAATGAAGGAAGGTGAACGTATTTTCGCTCAAGAAAACCATTTTTTCTAAGTATTTTACAAGTAGGTTTTACTTTGGTTTCACTATTGCACTATTTCCTCGAAAAAAGACTTATTCTGATATCGCAAGGATGTTCGACATCTACAGTCGTGCTGCGCCATGCTAGCCTTATAATTTCTGATCCGACAAACTCAAACTGATGTATATGGCTGCATAAAATTGGCGCATCCTTGGGTTTATACATTTGGCATGTCGCACTGCCCCGATTTTACCTTTCGCTATCAAATGTTTTAGCATAAAGAGTAAATGTGCAGGTACCATGTTCTCATGTTGCCCCAGCTAGATGCGTAATTCAGTTCCGCTCTGACAAACTGCCAATCTGTTTGGGTTTGATCAGTCGCCAATCCGAATGATTTTAGTCAGTCACGTCTTCCCGAACTGATTTACTTTAGGTAAGTTGAATCATAAGTTAAAACTCTTAAGACGGACATCACATAAGACGGACACCTCTCTTAGACTGACAGTTTCTCATACTCCGGCAAAACGTACGTGTCTTTCTTATAAAAAACCTCCATAAAACGGACACGCGTAAGACAGACACCTCTATAAAACGGACACTTTTCCATTCCCCAAATGAAAATTTCTATTGAAAAAATACCTCTTAAGACGGACACGGTAAAATAACTGTATTTCCTAGTAGTGTAAATAATCATTTATTGAAATGCTTTACACATTCAGAAAGTTCCAGCAACTGTCTTGAAGTTCTTTTACACTACTTTTGAATGGTGTACTGTCGCATTTTGTAATAACATCGCATTTTGTAATACCTGTCGCATTTTGCATGCATTTTGTAATATATCTGTCGCATTTTCTTATAACTGTCGCATTTTGTAATAAAATCGTCGCATTTTGTAGTAACTCGAGCCATCGCATTTTGTAACAAAATCGTCGCATTTTGTAATAAAATTTAGCTGTATCATTTTGTAATAAATCCATCGTATTTTGTAATAATTTTTCTAATCGATATTTTATGCCACCTTGGCATGCCAAATTAACAACTTTTTGATGTGATTTAATGACTCCAAGACATGACTGAGAGCTATATGGTCATTCACCTCTACAAACGACACTAAGAACAATAGAAAACAATGGGAGCTATACCAAAGACTTAATCTGACACATTATGAGCTAGTACGTAACTCGGGCGTAATGTCAAAGTAACTAACAGAGCAAACATTTGGAAAAAATTCATAGCCATCCACCTGTCTAAATGGCAATAGCAATAATAGAGACCAATGGCAGCTACATCAAGGTTTACCTAACGCATTCTAAGTAAGGAGGCACATTGGGTTTTTGATAAACGAGATGTTTGGCAAGTCAAATATAATTTAATTGATTCGTCTGTCACTGTCTTCAATAACCAAGCATTCTGTTGTTACCCAGATGATGTGAACTAAAATTATCGATTCTTAGTGCTTAGTTTTGAACTGTCTACGGGTGAAAACACCCAATGAGACAATAAGTGAGTGAGAACAAGGATTTTGTTTCTAAAAAAGACTTGTGATCCATCCATCCACGCACGTAAGTACTGCGTCACTCTGAAATTAATAGCTATAGCGTTTTAACAGCTGAGGAGTACAATCAGCAAATTTGATGCCCTTCCAAATTCTCACTGAATGTGCTTCCCAATCATATTACTAAAAGTCACGAAGTTGCAACACTATAACTTAAACCATTTGAGAGTACCTGAAGAATTTCCAGTAGCACATACTCCCTCCAGTTAAAATAGAGTTTGATCTTCCGTTTGCTCATTTTTCGTATCTATAGAGTGGATTTTCAGTTAGATATTTACAATGAAATACGAAAATTCTAGTTTAACTTTACTTTGGCTGTGCTTTTTGAGGATCTATAAAGGCTGGTGAGAGGGACCAAATCGGCCCTCTCGATATCTCGGAGCGACGCATGGCATAGCCACGAAACTTGGAGGTTTAGTAGTTCTTGCTGAGACCTCTCCAAAATACCCCATGGATCCCTTCCATTGTTCAATTGTCTTTTGAAGACAATAGGAAAGTGCAGTCTGAATCGGAAAAATTGAAATGAATAATTTATGCAAATTATGCAATGCCACGCATTGTGTTGCATCACAATGTTACAAAAGGCACTCTGCAAACAATAAGTAACTATTATAAGGATAAATTTTAGGTTTTAGTCGTGATCGAACATTTGTCTCCAACAAAGGGCAATTTCATTTTGGCTGAGACAAGCCTTTTTTTTGCCACATATTAAGTCGGGGATTGGAAGCCCTGAATAAAAGTTTGTGAGTTTTGCCCGAAACATCTGGACAAAGTGCGCCCGGGAGTGCGCCACAGCAGAATCCAATAAAGGCATTAAATTCTTTAATAAACGCATTATTAATGTGACCTTGAAAATACATGTTTCATGAAGACTTAGGCAAAATCGGCCGAGCACATTGCATGACAATGAAAGTCTTTCAAACTTGCCCTACGCTTCAGTTAGAACTCTGTCAACTGAAGTCCTTGATTTCAATTATTCTCTACTGTCTCAATGGTCTTTCTAACAGGTGAAGAAATGAATTTTTTCCAAGCTTTCGCCATGCAAGTAACATGTGTTAACTTAAACCTTTGCGATAGCTCTCATTGTTTTCTGTTGTTCCTATTGTCGTTTGTAGAGGTGAATGACCATATAGCTCTCAGTCGTGTCTTGGATTCACTAAATTTCAACAAGAGGCTGTTAATTTGGCATACCAATGTATTTGTCGTACAATATCGACTAGAAAAATTATTACAAAATCCGATGGAAAATTATTACAAAATACGATGGCTCGAGTTATTACAAAATGGGACGATTTTATTACAAATTGCAACAGTTATAACACAATGTGACAGATTTATTACAAAATGCGACAGGTATTACAAAATGCGTCGGTACAAATGGCCATAGCGTCTAAAACTTTAATTTCAATGAAATCTGAAAGCTTTTATCAGATGGACACCTCTAAAATACCCTGGGGCCTGAGTTTTCCATTCTCTAAACTGGAGCTTCTGGCTCTTAACCATGTAGAGGAAAAGAACTCTGGTGATGCTGGACATAAATTCCTTGCAGCACCAAAACAAAACATTCCAAGACAGCATGAACTCTTGCTTTTATGCACACAGAGCGACTAACAGTCAGGCATGTCCTCTTCTTTGACACAGTTCATGAAGAATTAATTTTTTGCATGAGCTGTCTCAGGATTCTCATGAGTTTCTTGGAGGCGGCAGCGTAAAGAACATCATCCAACCTCGCCAGAGGCTCATTTCTTGCACAGGATCAGAACAGGCGTCCCCTTTGCGTCAGGATCAGAACAGGCGTCTCCCATGCGTAGAAAGAGCCGATGTTTCCAGGGTACTCTATAAGGTCCTGGGTGCACTTGGGCAGCAAACTGGAATATCTCAGAATAACTCTGATTTGTTTATAAGTTTTAACGTCACGAAGGGAGTCAGGTGTTCCAAACTCTAGTCAAGTACGCCCGACTTTCGAACTTCATCTCTGGAATAACTTCAAACGTACCGAAGTACAGCCTTGAAGCATCACTTACAGACGGATTGTATTCGTCAAACCAAAACAAACCCACACTCTCGGCATGGTGTGCCTGCTTTATGAGATAGTAACCTG
>JAOBRC010614230.1:0-17965 GCA_027575255.1 Scolionema suvaense
GACAATGGGTCACTTCACTTATGACGTCATAAGTCACGCCCTATTAATCCTATTGACTTGAAAATTGGCCCACATATTCTACAAAGGTTAATAAATGTGTGTACCAAGTTTCAATACTATAGAATAAGTAGTTCTAGAAAAATGGAGGGGGGGGGGCGGATTCCGCCCCCCCCCCCCAGGTGTCGTACAGTACCGAAAAGCCCAGGTTGAATAGGGTTAAGGCTACTGTATGGTAGCCATAGCTGAATGTCGTCCTCGATACTGTGTCGTGGCTCCTAATCCATTTGTTTGAATCGCGGCAGTGTTCCCATTGTTGAATTTGGTTGATGAAGTAAAGGTCTTCTCGAGTTGTACATTTGCTTTCTGCTCATCCCTTCCTGATCACTCAGTGCTAGATTTTACTGAGCGTTGCCAATAGTACGAAATGTAGTCAGTGTTTTCCTAAACACTTTCTTAGGTCCAGATATAGGATGTGGGAAACTCAGTCAGTTTGCTAAAACTCAATTTTCTAACAAAGCAATTCCCTCTACATTCACCAGTTTGAACCATTCCATGTGGAGGTTTTGCAGAACAAGACAGAGGCATTTCTCTGTGAAGTGTCTACATACCTGAAAAATACTTCCTGAGGACCTAGGGGCTTTAGTATTGAATACAATTGTAGTATACTTTGCAAAACAATTATGAAATTCAGCAAAATTGTTAAAATTGACTTTCTGACGCTCTTCATTTTTGCCAAACCGGTGGCAAGCAGGTGGCTGGAAAAACCCACCCTGATAGTATAGTAATGCTTCCAAATGAATCATCGACTTGATGCTTAATTCTTGAATTTCGTTACCTACTCAAAGATTCAGGTCCTGGTTAATTTGAATTCGCCAGAAAGCATGAGTGTTGTATGAAGATTGAGTGATATAACGATGCGACCTGTATTGTGATTATTGTTGGAGAGAACTAAGTTTGCTGAAAGCACCAACGTCACGGTTGATAGAAAACAAATCGTCAGTAATGTTGTGTAAGATGCACATCACGTCACGGTTGATAGAAAACAAAGCTTCCGTACTGTTGTGTAAGATGCCTATCACGTCACGGTTGATAGAAAACAAAGCTTCTGTAATGTTGTGTAAGATGCAAGGTAATGCTTTAGTCATGTGGTGTGTCAGGAAAAGTAAGGGAATCTCTCAGTAAACCTTTTCAAATCACACCAATTGTTGAAAAAAAAGTGAATGTTTAATGGTTAAGTCCTTCGTCACAACTGTTTATGTATTGCAAGAGTACTATTTGTCAAGGATTTACAAATTCACCAATGCTTCAGCTTAACACTGGCACATAATAATAATAATCTGTTGCTGAATTCCATACTCCATCTATTTAAGAATGATCGATAGAAGAAATGAAATGTGAGCATAGCTACATCCTGATACATTTACAATAACAATTGTATCTAATATATCCCCTGGCAGACTAAGGATACAGAGTTCAAAACTACACAAAACGTCAAAGTTTGATTCAACAATCTGCACAGATTCATTATTACATTTCAACTCTGTATAATTTGCTGCAACAGCTCCAAATTTGTTGGCACTTGTAACCATACATGATGCTATAGAGAATAAATGAAATTCGATATACCTGATGCCTGATGCTCCTTGATGCTGATAATGCTGATATGTTAATGTCCGATGACACAACTTACCATAATGCTTATCAACAAAAACGCCAGCAACTTCAAGTGAATATACAAACACATCAACTAATCCACACAATTATGAATTATGTCTACACTGCTTTGGATTCTGATTGGATCAACATAGATCTTATTTCTCATGGGCTTACGCGATTCACCCACTGCCGCAACCTTTGTTGAACTCTGGAAATTTGAAATATGTAAGCCGGAGGATCCAGGAAGATATTGGCCACTGTCAAGGCTGGTATCAACGCTGCATTTGTGAAAAGACCAGCAATGGTGAGCACTTGCGGAACCACTACTAATGAAATGTATGTAATTGTAACCACGAGGACAGCTCTGTATTTCATTTGGCTTCGATTCTGTGTAGATCCAGAGGTGGTAGCATTGGGTAGTGGGCGTAGTTTAACAAATATGTAAACATAGCCACAGATGGCAGTGAGAACCAATATGGCATTCCAAGCTAGATGCAAACCAGTGAACATCGTCATCAGCCTGTGCTTGTTTCCATCAAAGACTACATATAGAGTTATGATCTGTCCAGCGGACATCAGCCAACAAACAAACAAGCCAATACAAATTCGTTTTCCGGTTACCAACGAATTGTAACGATTATGGAAATAAACACATGCCACTCGGTCTAATATAATCAGGATAAGATTCTCAACTATGGTGATAAAAAGAAAGAAGTTGACGAAGGTCAAAGGAACAGAGTTGATGTGCGGCATGGTATCCAGAAAAATACTGACATTCAAAAGAGGCAGTGCAAGCATTTCTCCACCAGTCAAATGGATCAACAGAAGGTATCGAGGCGCTTGCTTGATCTCAGCAAGAAGTAAAGCAATACCAAGGATATCCAATGGGATCGTCAAAGTGGACATTGTGATCACAATGAAATGTGGAAGCGTCCATGGCTTAATTAGGAAGGCAGAATCATGTTCAACTTCAGTCATAAATGTTGTTACAGTGGCTGCATGAGTAGCTTGTGTCATAGGTGTTGTTACAGTAGCTGCATGAGTAGCTTGAGTCGTAGGTGTTGTTACCGTGGCATCATGGGTTGTTTGAGTCGTAGGTGTTGTTACCGTGGCATGATGGGTTGCTTGAGTCGTAGGTGTTGTTACAGTGGCATCATGGGTAGTTTGAGTCGTAGGTGTTGTTACAGTGGCATCATGGGTTGTTTGAGTCGTAGGTGTTGTTACAGTGGCATCATGGGTAGCTTGAGTCGTAGGTGTTGTTACCGTGGCATCATGGGTTGTTTGAGTCGTAGGTGTTGTTACAGTGGCATCATGGGTAGCTTGAGTCGTAGGTGTTGTTACAGTGGCATCATGGGTAGCTTGAGTCGTAGGTGTTGTTACAGTAGCTGCATGAGTAGCTTGAGTCGTAGGTGTTGTTGCTGTGGCATCATGGGTAGCATGAGTCGTAGGTGTTGTTTCAGTGGCATCATGGGTAGCTTGAGCCATCGGTGTTCTTACAGTAACATTATGGGTAGCTTGAGTCATAGGTGTTGTTACAGTGGCATGAAGGGTAGCTTGAGT
This sequence comes from Scolionema suvaense, assembly GCA_027575255.1. NCBI lineage: Eukaryota > Metazoa > Cnidaria > Hydrozoa > Limnomedusae > Olindiidae > Scolionema > Scolionema suvaense. Next base: position 3,217 of record JAOBRC010614230.1, read on the forward strand.
TGTAGGTGTTGTTACAGTGGCAACATGGATAGCATGAGTTGTAGGTGCTGTTACAGTGTCATCAGGGGTGACATGAATGGATGATCCAGATTTTTGAATCATTAGAATGGTGGCAGAAATCAGGAAAGTTGTGGGAGCCATTTGTTGTGTTTCAGCTACCGCTTGCCGAATCAAATACACAGCTTTTCTTTGAACTTTACTGCAAGACAGACATAATATACATGAGAATGAACTATTTAGCCAACCTGTGACAGAAAAATTAACACCCACAAAAATGGTGCTAGTACTATGCCTCTGTACCAGAAGCCAAGAAAATATCAGCCAAACACGTCTTATCTTTATTGCAAATTACGAATAGCAGATACTATTTTTATCGATGGAATGCAGCTGGATTTACCAGAGAAAAGTAAAAGGTGTGACTCAAAGTACAACTCTTGTGATGCAACTAGATTAAGTCACCCATTCAACGGTGTCGTGCCAGGCAACTTCACATTCACTTCACGAGGCGATAGAGTATAGTAAAACGTGACTTTCGTTTTTTTTATGATGAAAGCTTATGTAGTTTTTGCGATATCCTTTCCTTATGTTCAGTCGCTACCATATTGCTTGTTGATGATGTCATATGGGTATGTTGCTATGCAAGGCCATTTCCTTAGTAACCCAGTGGCTAAGTTTGTTTTGCAAATGGAGCTATCACTTATCTCCAAACTTTGTCAAAGAGGGACTCCTTCACTAAAATTTTACCTTGACTAATTTGGTAATAAAGTTTGCATAATTTGGGTTGTACCCACATGAAATGATGGATTACTAGTGGTAAGATGGTAGCTACTACACTTTAGAACTCAATACCTCGAAAACTACAGATTTTGCCATGAATTGCAAACTGAATGTCGTATGTAAATGAGGCCTATCATCCGTCAAAATTTTCCCCCTTTACACTGTGTGATGCAATATTATGTTGATCTTGTGGTCAGTGTGCATATCGCCCTTTTTTTAGCGAATACTTTACGCTATGCTATGCAATAAGTTGATCTTGTGGTCATTGTGCATGTGACCCCTTTTTTAGCGAATACTTTGAATCAGTGCTTGCAGAGTTTGGGTGATGGAATTTTTTGTAAGTATTAAACCTAAACATTGACGGGGAATTTAGTGCTACTGGAATCTCTGTGCAGTTTTGCTATATTGATTGTCAGAAATAGGTTACACTAGCAGCTACTTAGAGATGTTACAAACAGGAAATTTCATTGTAGTGCGACTAGGTTCAAGGGCAAAATGTAAAAGGCCTTTTTTTGTTTGACTGAGAGACGTATCATTAGGTCAATGGTTGCTGAAATCTTTTCATTCTTTCCTGAAACAACCTAATCTCTCTGACCACATACCACACTGTCTCCTCAATGAAACGTCCACAGTGTCTGCCCCATTGTGAACATCTAAGACGTGAAGTGAACGTTCTCGGTTTCCACTGAAGCACTGCAGAAATCCAAACCATTCTAAAATTGACACAGTATGGTGTTAGTAGTGTGCGGAGTAGCAGGGCTTTTCATATATGGCTTGCTGCACCACTTGCAGATGCTGACACACACTTGCACTTGCTGACACACACCTGAAATGCTTTAGGCAGGCTATTTTTACCCTCAAGTATTTCACCTCAACATTTTTTACTTTGCTTCTAAAACTGTAGAACGGAGTACCTTGAGCATAAGAATAATAATTGACTGCGGGTTTACGCCATATAAGATAAAGAACCTATTAATAAAGTCTATACAGCTTCTAGCCTTCGTACAAGATCCAATGATTGAGAGATTGTATAGGGTCTTTGCATCGGGATTTGTTTTGCCGTCTCGCTAGTTCTCCAAGCTCTATCATTACCTGATTATGCAAACACTGACGTTATGTAAGATTTGATGAATAACTTATTAGGCAGACTTCATGGACTGGGCGAACATGAGAAAATTATGCGGATAATGCAACTAGTCAGCTGACATCAAGTTGTGCTCTGATGCAAAGACCCTATACGATGATCAAAATCATGAATGGTGTTGTACGAAGGCTATACAGCTTCTTAATGAATGCTATGTACAGCAGGCGCTACACAAATTTTGAGAAAAGGCCTGGAGTAAAATTATTTCTCTGGTTGTAGATTCTTTTTTGGTTCATCGCTTTAGTCTCACTCAGTGCTATAAATGTAAGGTATTTCGCGTGTAGGCCCTACCAAGTGAACGATATCGTCAACGTGATGCTGAATACTTGAATCCAGATGCTGGTCAAACCGTTGTAGTTTCAATGTGCCAAAAAGCTTGAATGTTATGTCAAGACTGAGTAATATAATTTTGCAACCTGTATTGCGATTGTTTTAACTTTGAGGAGTACTAATTTTACTTAAAATAGGAGCATTTATTTTTCAATACCTATATATCTGGTACCATCTCTTAAAAGGTTTTATCAAACGTGGTACCACCATCACATCACAGTTGATAAAACAACGCTTCCATAGTACCGTGTAAGGGATGAAATCCACTTATTTAATTCCGCGGGATTACCGCTTCTGCAGAAATATTCTACCGCTTCCCCATGTTTACCGCAGTTAATTGCTCCAAGTGGTCCCTTACAAGTACCAATAAAAGGTCATCCACTTGCCGCAAGATTGCTACTGTCACATGAGCCTAGCGGCAAGTAGCATTAATCTTCTTTGTCTTTCTTGATTCCATGCTGTCAGTATATGATGATCAATCATGTGCCAGACATGATATGGTCTATAGAATCTCCATTAGCGATAGATGACACCCTTATTTTATCTTCAACAGTTATAGCAGTTCTGTATATACCAGGCCAAAAAGTTCACATTTTTGACGACCGAGATGTGTTTCTAGTGCTGGTTTAACGCTTATATGTAGTAAATACCCTGGCTTTATACTGTTTCGATATGTCCTTCATATTGTTCGACTGCTAACTTTCCTTTCAGTTTCACTTTCCACCTGTTGCTGCTAATAATCTCATTATGCAGAGCATGAAATAAAATTCCCTTCATCCGCAAATACATACAGACAAGCAAAAGTAATAAACATTGAGGAAGAGGCAACTGAAGTACAAAGTAAAAAAGCACGCATGTCTTAGCAATGGAAATGCATGAAACAAGTGAATTTCACTTAGGTAACAAAACAGCTGAATCTGACCATGCGAATAAAAACAGTGAATTCTTTGGTAAGGAACTTCAGCACAACTTATGTAGTTTTGTTATTAAAAAGAAGGAAACCAACTGAAAGGTGAATCATAATAATTGACAGGGATGTAACCAAGTTCCAAATTTAAAAAAGAGAATGGTCAAAAGTCCAACAAAGTAATCAGAACTAGTAGCCTGTAACTATGTAACACTAGTAAATAACAAACTACAATTAGAGCTGGGCAGCTACTGCTTTCTTATGTTCAGGAAAATGAACCGCGGAGATTTGATCCAACTCAGAAATGACCAAAATTAATAAATGGAGGGGGGGTCAAAACAAGGAGTGGGGGGGGGGATGTATAATTGGCCAAAATCAACTAACGTTCACCCCCCTTATTATGACTTATAGAATAAAAAAAATAAGAACGTTAACCAAGGGCAACTCTACAAATAAAATTCAGATGCTCTTTTTATGTCAATATTTAAGATTTTAGTTATTTTTACTAGCTTTGATGATAAATTTTAGAGGTTTTTTTATTTTCTATGATAAACTTCAGTTGTTCTCTTTCCTTTCGTATTATAAAATTCAGTTCATTTTCTTTATTTCTACAATAAAATACGGTTTCCTTTCTTAATTTTTATGATCAAATTTGCGTTTTTTCTTCATTTCGAACTTTTCCATTCGTAATGGACACTGGGGATCCAACCCCCATGAACTTTTTACCCCCACCCCAGGATGAAGTTACCTCCCACTGACTTTGTATGTGTTGACCCCTAGTGCTTCAACTCCCCTTGGAAGATTGACTCCCCGTAGACACGTTTTACCCCCCCCCCCTTCCCAGAAATTGAAAATGTTACAACTCCCCCTAAACCGAGATTCCTTATTTTGGCCTCACCCCTCACCCCCACTAGAAAGCAGGGGGTGTGGTGCATAAAATTCAGTTGTTTGCTTTTCATTTTCAATGGAAAAATTCATTTGCTTTTTTTCATTTTTATGACAAAGTTCAGTTGTTCTCTGTACATTTTGTGATAAAACCCGTTTTCGTTCTTTTTCAATGATAAAATTCAATTCCTTTTCTTCATTTTATAGAAAAGCATCAGTTTCTTCATTAGTATACAATATTCAGTTCTTTTCATATTTGCGATAGAATTTAGTTGTTTTCTCTATCTTATCATGATAAAGTTTGGTTTCCTATTGTTTTGTCGCAATGAAATTTGTTTGTTCAGCCCTGTCATTTTAGGGCAAAACAAACAATGGGGAAAATTTTTGCAGTTTAATACCTTAAACCCGTCGGCAAAGCCGACAGCAAAAAACTTGCCTGATCTGTCAGCTCCAATTTCATTTGAAGAATGGGTGAGGAAAAGGTCCCGAGACATCAGTGATGATTAGCCTTTGCAGCAGGAACCACAAATCTGAGCCCCGAAGGGCTACCTTTCCACTCTGGCGTGGACTAGCACCTCCCGCAGACCGTTGTGCAAGCATGACCTTACTTAGGCAAATTGCGAAATGCTTGTAGCTTAATGTTGATAGACTTTCGATCCTGCACATGCGCAGAGTTGTTTCTTGTTCAATGCAAGCAAAGTGAGCATACATAGCCGTGGATGAAAGCAAGAGATTAAAAATAGGTCCGCTTTCAAGATTTTCATATGACAGTTGAGTAAAATGCAGTTGCTTAACAATGTTTGACTTCTGTCCTTCATATAAAAGTGGTATTGTATTGTCATGCCGTTCCGTGCACAACTCATACAAGCCTGAAAGTTTCACTTAGAGTTTGTTAGCTGAACGTTTTGCATCTCATTATTGATCGGACCAATCATGATAGCGAAAGTTTTGCATCTCATTATCGCGCAGCATGGGAATTGAGTGTGGCCCTGCAGAGTCGCTACAATATTGTGCTATAATAGCAATGACAACTGACCTGTTTGATGGGTTAATTTGTAAATAATGTGACTGCATGACATATGAGTGGCAGCTTCAAATCTGAGAATGACCTCTTAACCTGAGAAGGAAATGCAATGTAGCTGCTCAGATTATCGGATTATCTGCTAGCTTTTCCTTTCTCCTGATAGTCTTGAAGTACTTGCCGCACATGTCACAAACCATGCTGCTCTTTTGTTTGTATGACTTCAGATTAGTGATATAAGATAGTGGAAGGTCAGCGGTAAAGCTTTACCGCTCCGCATATTTCAGCTACCACTTCCGCATGCCGTGGCAGCGGAATAAACTGGACATCATCCCTAAGATGTGCCAGGAAAAATAAAGTTCTATTCATGTGTGTTCGTTACGTTGTGTGTGATGGAGAGTAAAGTTTCCTTGTCATCACAAGTGATGAAATAAGCTTCCCTCGCATTATGATTGAACCTCTAACTGAAGTTTTTCAAATCACACCAAGTTTTGTAACAAATAATGAACATGTAATGGTTGTGTCCTTCATGATATTGTTCATTTATTCCAGGAGTATTGTTTGTCTACTCAAAACATAAAAAAGCAAACTGCAGCCATAATTCTCCACTGCTTTAGCTTAGTACTGCCGCATAATTATCATAATTAATGTTGTGTTGATTAATCCTGTGGTCTGTCTTTCTGCAAACCCTCAGATGTCATAGCAGTTGATAATCTTTACTCAAGTATTACAGGTTTTTAAATAGCTCTTCAAAGTCCTTGTTTGTCACATGTATTAATCTGGTCAGGTGGCCAGCTTTTGAAAGACTTGCACTCTAAGAAGCCTCCTGCATGCCACCTGCTGCAATTCTGTAAATAGGAAAGGGAAAAAAGAGAAGTTGTGGTATTTTAGAAGGTCTGAGCGCCCCAGTATGTTTTTAATGTACAAATTATACATCAGTGGAAAGATCTCAACAGACTCTACAAAGCAGTGTTGGCGATTTTGTTGTTTGTGATTTAGCTGAAAGTTATGAACGATAATTTCCGCAGTTTTTCTAATAACAAGCTATAACTTTTAATCGGAAAATCTGAAAAAATGCCGACACTGTTTAAGAGCTACAACATGAACGTTTCACCTAAAGTTGATTTGGTGAAAAAATGTTGAGCACAGGTTGACTTAGAGCTCTGCAAAGCGCTGGGACCACGATTTCAAATATTCCTTTTGTGTACAGGCAACAGGTGGCAATTTATCTAAAACTGCATGATATGATGCAAGTGCCTTCCACGAATTCATTGAATATCATCAGACTTCTTGGAAACTTAAATAACATTCTCTTGAATGAAGCACTTTCTGAGTGCAGTATGCTTAAGTACGATCAGTAAAAGAAAGGAAATACAAGCATACTGTAGGTACATCGTGATACATTTGCATTTACAATAGTATCTAACATTTCTCCTGACACACAAAGGACATAGAGTTCAAAACTGCACAGAGGTCCCAACACATTAATGTGTGATTCAACAATCTGTGTAGATTCATTGTTTCATTAACCATGCAACTGTGTCTGATAACTCTGTACAACTTGTTGCTACAGGTCAGAAGATGTAGGCGCGTGTGAATCCACGACACATGATGCAATAGGGAATGAATAAAATTTCAATATATGTATTGCTGATACTGATATGTTAATGTCGCAGTCCAATCAGATAAGTGACCTATGATGCTCATCAAGAAAAACGCCAGCCACTTCACGTGAACATACAAACATATCAATTAATCCACTGTCCTGAATTATTTGGATTCTGATTGGTTTAATTATTTCTCATGGGCTTACGCGATTCACCCACTACTGCAACCTTCGTTGAACTCTGGAAATTTGAAATATGTAAGCCAGAGGATCAAGGAAGATATTGATCACTGTCAAGGCCGGTAACAACGCTGCATTCATTTAAACACCAGCAATGGTGAGTACTTGTGGAATTACTGCCAATGAAATATATGTAACAGTAACCATAAGGACTGCTCTGTATTGCATTTGACATCGATTCTGTGTATATACCGAGATGTCCGCATTGGATGGTGAGCGTAGTTTCACAAATATGTAAACATAGCCACAGATGGCAGTGAAAACCAACGTGGCATTCCAAGTTAGATATAAAGCCTGTGTATGTCACCATCAAAGGTTGCATATAAAGCTATGATCTGTCCAGCAGACATCAGCCAACAAACGAACAACCCAATGCAAATTCGTTTTCTGGTTGCCAACGAATTGTAACGATTATGGAAATAAACACATGCCACTCGGTCTAATATAATCAGGATAAGATTCTCAACTATGGTGATAAAAAGAAAGAGGTTGACGAAGGTCAAAGGAACAGAGTTGATATGTGGCGTGACAGCCAAAAAAATATCGACATTCAGAAGAACCAGTACAAACATTTCTCCACCAGTCAAATGGATCAACAGAAGGTACCGAGGTGTTTGCTTGATCTCAGCAAGAAGTAGAGCAATGCCAAAGATATCCAATGGAATCGTCAAAATGGACATTGTGATCACAATGAAATGTGGAATCGTCCATGGCTTAATTAGGAAGGCAGATTCATTCTCAACTTTAGTCATCATTGTTGTTACTGTGGCATCATGGGTAGCTTGAGTCATTAGTGTTGTTATAGTGGCATCATGTGTAGCTTGAGTTGTAGGTGTTGTTACAGTAGCATCAGGGGTGACGTGAAAAGACGATCCAATTACTGGCAGCATGAGAATGGTGGCAGAAATCAGGAAACTTGTGGCAGCCATTTGGATCATGGGTTGGCCTTACTGCTTTTCAAATCAAATACACAGTTTTTATTGAATTTTACTCCTAGACATATAGTATGCATGAGAATGAACTGACGCAGATAGCAAACCTGTGATAGAAAACTTAAAACCACAGAGATGCTGCTAGTATTGTGCACCTAAGACCAAGAAAGTTTCTGCCAACAAACACCACTTACCTTAACTGCAAATTACGAATACTAGATACTGAAATGGTAAGTATTGAGAACAAATAAAGAGAAGTATTTTTGCATGTTAACAAGAGTAGGATGAGAAGTGGGAACCTGATTGGACACAAAAAGCTCCTGCTCGTGATCAATCCTTTATGACAAGATTTTAGAAATGAATTACATCTGTTTTAATTGATATAATGCCGCTCGACTTACCGGACAAAGTAAAAGGTGTGAGTCAAAGTACGACGTAAGCACCATAAATTGTGTCACACATCCAAGGGTTACAGGTAACGCAACTTCACATGGCGCAATGACGGCCTTCAATCAAACCCATATAGCTTTCTGTATGGGTTTATGGAGAAGATGGCGAATAGTAAACATGGGTGGGACATACCTTCTGAAACTGCTACTACGTACAAGATGCCTGCGAAGAAAATATCCTTTGAATAAAGAAAGTTTTTTTGGAAAAATAAAGAAGCATAATAAACCAAGAAAAATCCTGACTAGATATCCTGTCGTAGAGAAAACTTCTGATCTTATAATTCATAACTGAGTTTTGGCGCCATAGAACAATAAAGCTACTTGCAGGTCACAGGTTGTGGTGCTCAAGCATTACCACAATCTCGTCAAAATTCAATCTATACCATCTTTCTGATGTTTTGCATTCCTGCTGCTGGAGCAGCAGCATTAAATGGTGATTGATGTGATTTGGATGGTATCCGTGTTGGAGCAAATCTTTGCGTGTCAAGCGTAACAATGCTGGTTGTGAAGCTTGCTACTGTGTCCTCATCTCCTGCTAAAAAGGGAGTGTTTGTTGCTCTCTAGCTTACTTAGTTTTGTCTCTCATCACACTCCGCTGTTTTGCGTTATTTCATTAATGTACCTCTTTCATGTGTGACAATAATTTTATCATGTAAGTGATACTGCAAAGGCTCAGATAGTGTTTCATTTAAGGGCATGCCATTTGATTCAAGAAGCCTCAGAAGTTTTCAAGAAGTCTGATTGTATTCAATGCATGAATGAAGAGCACTTGCTTCATCTGCTGCAGTTTTTGAGGTTTTCTCCTTCCGCTTTTAAACAAAAGGAACATGTGAAACACGGTCATAGTGGTATGCAGAGCTGTACGCCCTCCCTCCCTATGCTCCATATTTTTTTCTCCAAGTCAACTTTAGGTGAAACGGACTTGAGATGTTGTAACCTGCTAAATGGTGTTGGCATTTTTTGAGATATTTTTCCAAATAAAAGTTATAGCTCTGAATTTGAAAAATTGCGAAAATTTTGATTTGAAACCGCGAGACTTCAAGTGAAATTGCTCATAGCTTTCGATCAAATCAAAAACAACAAAAACGCCAACATGGTCTGTTGGGATCTTTTGCTTGATGAAAATTTGTACATTAAAAACAAACTAGAGCTTCTAAAATGCCGAAACTTTTTTCTCTCCCTCCTTTTTACAGCTTCACAGCAGGTAGTACACTGGTCGTTTCTTAGAGCACATTTTTAAAGGCTTGCCACCTGATCTCATTAACACATGTTATAAAGGAAAACATTGCAAAGTTTTCAAACTACCTTGAGCACCTGACAACAGATGATCAACTGTTATGCTTGAATTTGGAGTGTGCTCATTTCGAACTAAGACCGTAATCTAATCCCATCTCATAAAACATGGTTCAATAATGTTGAAGCCTACTCTACACGCTAGAAAGAGGCAGTTCACAGAGCAAAGGTGCTCTACTTTTCAACAGAACTGAAGTCTCAAAATATTAAGAAATTTCATTGCACAAATAGGCACAGTTACTCATTATAATTATTCAAAAATAGAGACCATGCTTTTTTTATAAGCATCAGTAAATTCTGGCTCAGCCTAGTGATGCTTAGCAAATCTTCAAATTCCAGGTTCACTTAGTGCTTAGGTGATGCTTTTGTCAAAATCATTCAGATTTTTCGAAACCAATGCAACCCAGGACCCTGCAAAATAGTCGTTTTCAAGCGAATTTTATTCATATGAACAAGGAGGTTGATTTTAGCTGGAATCATAACTGAAAAGCCTAGGTGTAAAGCTGTGATTGACTTGGAAATCTCTAAGCTATGAGGTGAAGCTGATGCTCAGCTGATGCTAAAGATTTTACAAAACTCTTACATGTTTTTTCCAATTAATCTGATCCTTGCCTCTCCATCCAACGTGTGAAACTTTAACAATCTTACCATGCTTGTAGTGTACTACATTTACTGTCCACAGCAGAAGAAAAGGCTTTTTACTTTATAGTTTGGAGATAATAAACTCCGATAAGTACGCAGGTGCTAAAAACACCTATAACTATTGTACGTGGAAAGATGACGTCCTTTATAGCTTCTAAGCCGAGATTTCCGTCAAACATTTGTCAAATACTCAAGTTTGTATAAGTCAAAAAGTGAAATAGCGATATCCGCACAGTCTGCCTAAAAGCACCAAAAGGGCTGGTGCAACTGGAACAACGATGTCCTATAGCTTTGAAGACGAGATTTTACTCAAATGTGTGTGAAATCCACACCTGTGCAGAAGTCAAAACTTTAAAAAGCGCTTCTCTTGATATGCGCTATGTCAGCGTCGTATTAACACGGATTACATGTTTTCATTCCCCGTAGGACCTATCACACGATGTTTTTGGAGTATTGAGCAGATATCCTGCTGACAACCAAGTATCGAGAAAAGATTATGAACTGCTTCAAGCTTTTTTAGGATTGGCTACGCAAATCTGTGACCCAAACTTTGCTGATGGAATTGCAAATGATCACAAAAACAATTCCACAGTGTGGTTCAATTTTTGATATGTTTGTCGAAGACGATGTATGATGTAGATAGCACAAAATAAATGACCACCCTCTTAGTTTCATTTGGTCTACATTTCTTGGCATGTTGCTGCTTATGATATGAATTTTTCTTGTTGCTAATCATGCCTTTTTGTGTCCCATGGCTTGTGAAGCTCATGTTTTCAAAAAACAAAAAATATGGAAACTAATATTGTGGACATTACATTGGTTCTGATTTATTTCAAATTGATATGTTTGGCTGAGTGCTCTAATGCAGTGATTACCCAAAGTACAAATTGTGCATTGTTAATTAGAGATAAAAATCTCAATTGTAATTTCTCGGTAACTCAGTGAATTCGCAAATATTCGCAAATATTGTGTGAAATCGCTTCAAGTGGGACCATTTTCAGGTTATTGGGAAAGGCCGTACAATGAAGGATCTCAAAATCAAAGAGAGTCTTCACATACAGTCAAATATGTTCAAAATCAAAGAGAGTCTTCACATACAGTCAAATATGTTAGCAAATAGTTGCGAGGCTTATCCCCTAAGTTAGCCTTCTTTTGATTAATAAATTGTTGGGAGTTTCTCTCAATTATGTCTGTCCACATGAACAAACCTTGTGAATTTGTTTATGAGCATGCGCTTGTGAGTCGCGTGTATTTATTGATTCCACTCTTGTTATAGCTCCTCGAGAGGTCGCGTTGATACGGGGAAAGTAGTCGATAAAAATGTTTATTCAATTTATTTGCTTAGCTTTCTTATGATTCATTGTGTCGTATCTGTGATGTGCCAACTATTATGTACAAAGCAAAATGCACAAACATAACATCTGTGTGGCACCCAGCCGGTAAATGATGTCTGCTGCATGTACGTCAAAACTCGATTTGACTTTTAGAGGTGATTTTTAGCCTCTAAAAATTTTTTCAGAAATTTTCCTAGATCATATTGTATGCTAGGTTTAGTACGGTTCAAAAGTATGGTTCAACTGACACACTTTAAATTGTATGCTAGGTACAGTACAGTTCAAAATATGGTTCAGCTCACGCACAAAGGACCGCTGCACTTGCGACACACGCAAAACGAGTAGCAAGTGCGTGGCTAATTGTCAGCAGTTATCGGCAAGGGCAGTGAAGGGATGGCTGATTGCCTAACAGTTTGCTGCGAATTTCCTCGCTGCCTACTAGCTTGTAACTTTGGCTCTTAAGCTGTTCTGCCAATCCATTTATTAGGTCTTACGCTGTGCTTGCGATCGTTTTTATTGGTTCTGACGCTGTTCTAGCAATCTTTTTTTTTGTTGTTCATATGCTATTATAGCGATCTTTTTTTTTTTAGTTCTTATGCTGTTCTAGCGATCTTTTTTTTCAGTTGTTACGCTGTTCTGGGGATCTTCATTTTAAGTTTATACGCTGTTCTAGCGATCTCTTTTTTGTAGTTCTTGCACTGTTCTAGCAATCTTTTTTTTAGTTCTTATGCTGTTATAGCGATCCTTGTTTTAGTTCATATGCTATTATAGCAATCTTTTTTTTTTTAGTTCTTATGCTGTTCTACCGATCTTTGTTTTGAGTTCATTCACTGTTCTAGCGATCTTTTTTTTTCAGTTCTTACGCTGTTCTAGCCATCTTTTGTTTTTTTAGTTGTTACCCTGTTGTAGCGATATTTTTTTTGTACATACGATATTCTAAAGATCTACCTTTTGGTTCCTGCTATCAATCTTTTTTTCGTTAGTACACTGTTCTAGCAATCTTCTTTTTAGTTGAGCTGTTCTAGAGATTTTTTTAGTTTTGACGCTATGCCAGCGGTTCGAACGATCTTTCCTTTCACTAGTAGTGTAGAAGCATTGGCAAACTGCTGTGGAATAACGTGTATAGGCTACTGTGCTGTCCGTGGAATAATTTTGAGACATCGAAAAATATTTCTTGAGGAAATGCAGAAGAAAACTCATTAACTCATAGTATAATAACATTGGCAAAATGCCATGAAAGAATACCCCAAGAAGTACATGATAAACAAGAGTGTACATATGTATTTATAAATGCTAATATCACTGCAAATGTACAGATACATGTTTTTTATATGAACAACACAGCAAGGCAATGCGTGTCACATATAAACCCAAATATTTAGCACAATCTAAGATCAACTCCAGGTTGAGAGTCAACTTCTCAATTAAAAGGAGCAATACAACCATATCTTGAACGTTTCAAATTCATGTGTCACATGAGTTTGTTGAGATTTCAAATACTCATGGAGTGCCATATACAAGCCAGAATCATACTGTACGTCAGAGTTTGTTCTCCCAAGGGCAACATAATTCCTTGACGATGTATAAGCCAAGAAATATGATGATCGATGAGTATATGCCATCACTTCTCGGTTTATTCCAATACAGGCACCGCCAAGCTGAGAACAATGCTAGAACTGCGTAAGGACTAAAAGGAAAAAGATCTCTAGAAAGTAACTAAAAAAGTATCGGTGGAATAGTGTGGGAACTTACGAAAAGATGGTTTGAACAGCCCATAAACTAAAAAAAAAGATCGCTAGAGCAAAGTAAGGACCAAGACAAAGATCGCTAGAAAAGCATAAGACCTAAAAAAAGACCGGTAGAATAGGGTAAGAACTAAAAACACATCGGTGGAACAGCGCTAGGAAAAAAAAACGACCGCTAGAGAAGCGAAAGAAATAAAAAAAGATCCCTTTGTACAAGAGGGGTAGAGCTAGAAAACAGGCTATGAGCACGGAGTTAATAAATGGCGATCAGCTTATGAGAACTGCGCGCAAAGTGCGTTCGTTTTGCGTAAGTAGTGAGTGGTCCTGTAGATTGCTTTCCAAGCACTGAGCACTCTTTTTTAATTGATGCTATTAGGCTACGCACTTTTCTGCCAGTTCTTTGTTTATGGACCTGCGAAGTGCGCATGTGTGAGCCAAACCATATTTTTGAGCGATACTGTATTGTGTACAATAATTTAAAATGTTCTGAAGCTCTAGGAGGAAAAAAAACATCTACATCTCATGATTCTATGCTGATCTCACAATGGGATAAAAACTCAGTGTGGAACCTCAGTAAAAGTGGCTGCATAAATCTTTGATATGTAAGCTTCATAAAAACGATTTTGTGAAAAAAAATATTCTCTTAATATTCCAGGACATGTTTCGGCTAGTCTTCTGCCATTTTCAACTGATATACTCAAGCTAAAAGCGTACAAGCTATTTACAAGCTATTTTGTGAAACAGCAAGCGTATAAAGTGGCAGGGATTTATCCAAGCACCAACTGACTACCGGTATACGGTAGTCAAAACTCAATCTTGCCAAATCAGGGAAATCAGGGAAATCAGGGAAAAATCAGGGAATTGTTGTTAAATTTCTGGAAGTCAGGGAATAATCAGGGAATTGTATTTTTAATTGCTGCTGAACTTTTGTATTGCAGTTTATGATTTGCACACAACATGTGTTCACACCTGTACTGATCTTTATTCAAGACAGTCTTGCTTGTGAGCTCAACCCACATTAACCCCATCTGACGTGGAAAAAAATCCAGCATTAAGGAAGCAAAAATTGCAGAAGAAGGGACTTGTAATCTTGGTGCCGCCTACTTCATTTGCAGTTTTGTCTTGTGACCTCTGTTATACCTTTTTTAAGTACTAGAAGTTCTCAGGGCTGGGCTCTGTTTGTGAGTTACATTCAGCAACAACGATACGATTTGCAGTGCCCTATTTGATTATGTGTTTTTGGTACGGCGTATGCCTGGGTGAATGTTGTCCTATGATTTGGCTGCTTTCTTATATGATTGCAAGTATCAGTTGAATTTTCTGCCTTCTCTGGTTGTTCCAAGTACTCATGTGGCGTTTAGTGCCTCTCAGATATCTGTGGATGCAACAATTATCCTGTAATGGGGAGCCTATGTGGCTCAGAGTTGGTCTGTGCAAAGCATAT
>JAOBRC010614231.1:0-10873 GCA_027575255.1 Scolionema suvaense
TGAATTGGGGCTTAGAAGCTGTACTTGATAAGTTAGACAATTGGCGACCAGCTAATCAGGGTAACATTTAAGGTTGGACAACTGTAAGAACTGATTTTGCAATGCAGGCGCTAAACAATCACTATCAAAACCCATGCATTTTCTTATACAGAGAACCTCTTAAAAGCAGCCACCTACTAATAACCTTTAAGCCACCTGGTGCAGTCCCAAACGGAAAAAATAAAGGAAGATCCCCCCTAAAGACAGCCACCCAAATATTAGTTCTGCTTTTTGTCTCAAAAATCTAATGTTCATGCAAAGATTTAGTGCCAAACCATACATTTCATACTAAAAAAAAGGTTCACTCTATACAAAAATACTTGACTTTATCAATACTTTCAAGAAGTATCCTTATTATGTATCTTCAATTTTTTGTAATGCAATAAAGAACCTTTTAGTAAACCTTTGAATAGCAGCCATCTCTCAATAACGATCACCTAGCAGCCACTATTAGAGGTTCCACTAACCTTCGGGAGAAATTAAGTCAAATTTTATTAACATTTTATTTTGACATATTGATGGTTAATTTCATGCTCTAAAAGGTCATACTCCAAGGTAAAATTGTAGTGGAACATTCCATGGAAAGTGTAAACTAACGACGGTAAACATAACAAGGGAGGGGGTTTCTGATATTTTTTTACTGCGAAACAACGGCTGAAGCTATACCCACAAATTTGTGCAAGTGTTAACAGAACTTACTTCCGCATCTCCTGGTGCAAATTTGGTCATCGATCTTGCAACAGGGGGCATCATGTGGTTATTTTCTGACAGGGGGTAATGTCATTTTTTTTGTTAAAGTTTCGGGTTTTTGACTCTTATTTCACGTCTGTTCAGCTGCTTTCAATGATTTTGGGCTTAAATGAGTGCTTTCCATGAGCTCTTTCAGAAATGTGTAGTTTGAACAAATTTCATGAAGCAGGGTTACCAAAACCGGACGTGAAGTCCTAAATATTTGCCATTTGGGGGGACTTATTTAAGTTCAAATTTCTGAAGAAACAATGTGCTGTCATCAAAATGCATTGTTTCTTGCCTTAATATACACTTTCTATCAGAAATTTCTATTGTCAAGCGTTTTTTGCCGAATTAAATTTTTTTCTTTTGGATCTTATAGAAAACTGTCTTGTTGATCACCCATGGGACTAAAATTTGGAATTTCTCCCACGTTTATAGGCAAGAATAAGTGGTAAATTTCAAGGCCATTGCTATACAGAGGATATTGGTTTTTTGATTTGGGAACCCAGCAGCCAAGTATTCAGGCTTTATTTTCCTTTCCCTTGATTCAATCTCATCACGTCTGTGAAAAGAACTTTCAGCATTGAGGCATGAGTTGCTGATCGTCGGTGAACGGAAGCTTCCAGAGAAAAGAATTCTGATTGCCCAAAACTTAATTTTGCAACTTTTGGGTGCTCTGGGCACAAGCTATTGTGCACAATTACAAGAAAAACTTTAATCCTGCACAAAAAAGGAAACATTTTCCTTACCTGTCTAGATTGATATTTTAATGACTCTCTCATTGTTTGTTGCATAGATAGCTCATTTCGCAAAATTTGCTTTCCAAATGCAACTGACCCACTAGTCACAATGACCATCTGCTTACCAGAGTTTTGCAACTCAGATACCTAAAAACAAATATATATATGTATATAATATAATATTAACTAAAAGAGGTCAAGCATGCTGTCAACAGATTACACAGGAACTCTAGTTCACACCATAGCGCAAGAGTAGTGCGGGACCTTGGGATACCATATGTAATAGCAGCGGGGAAATTACTTCAGATTTCACATTGAAATACTGCAAAACAATATCTTCATGTTTTCATACCCAGCAAAACTTTGCAAAAAATTTTAAATTGAGTTTTTGAAACTCAATGTTTTGGTAAAAACCGAACATATGCAAAAGTGGCTAGAAAAGACCCTATTTACTAATATGATTGCAAGAGGCATGTTACCCAAGGCAATACTACAGTACGATTCGTCTGGGGCACAACAGAAGAAACCTCCACGCGGTGTGCCCTGGGTGCTGAGTCTCTATGAAGTGTGGGGAAGCGGATTATCCCGCCATCCACACATACGGAGCTCAGTAGTGAATACTTCTCCTCAGAAGAACTGGTGAGCCCTGGCATTTCTTAGTGCCAGTCGTCTTGACGAGTCACCGACTCTCTACGACAAGAGGTGTCACCGGCCGTCTGTACCAGTTTTTTAAGGTTTCAACATGGTTCAAAGATCGAAGCCATACTCATGGTGCTGGTGGGCTCGGGTGGCGACAGCATGACGGATGAAGTTTGGGTAAGATTGAAACCTGATATTTTTACTGCATAAGCCTGCCGAGATGAAAAGCCAGAACCGGACTCGAGGGGAGCTCGCTCCCTGAAGATAACAAATGCAGTGACCGTATTCAGTGAAACCGCACCTTGGTGCCGTGAATCTGCGGTCTAAGCCTGCTGGAAAGCGGTGAGGAGGGGATGGCTTGATTCTGAAGCTGGGGTTGCAGTTCTTCTCAGTACGGTAAATGCAGTGCTCCAAACCGGGATAACAAAGCATCTAAGCCGATAATGGGATACCAGCCGCCTGGGCTGCCAGGGTCTAGTAGTTGGGAGACTTACATACGCTTGACACTCACCTGTCTGACTGCTGTTACCTGCTGAGAAGGCTGTGACGTATGTAGTAGGGATTGATGGCGGATTTCGAGCCTGAATATAGACTGGATGACGACCTGCCACTGTAGCACTGGCTTTCTCCTCTTGGGGGCCATGCACAGTAGTCCTGACTGTACCAAAGACCAACATCAATGCACCTGCGGCGCAGAGCTGGACTCTCTGCTTCTTCATCATCATCTGCCTATAGGACTCCATTGAAATTTTTCCTTTGCCTTCTTATTTGTAACAGTGGCTGTCTGCATGCATGTTAATTGCAACAACATCATCAACTGTGACCTAGGGTAGTTAAAGTAATACTTTACTATAGCTTATCCTTCATTCAGTTGCAGAGATTGGTTCTCACCTGGGTGTAACGTCATTGGCTATGCGCGGAAACCTTTACATCTTGTTCTTCTGGTCAACCAGCCCAATGTAAACAAGAAGTTTTTGACCTTTAATTAAGATTCGCGCATGAAAAGAACCAATTCTCATAGCATGATCAAGAGGAGCTAGATATGAGAAACAGGTATCGGATGACATTTTTAAACGTCGGTGCAGTTTTCGAGAAACATTTTTAGAGAGTGAATGTTCTTATGGTATTAATTATAGCAGAGCGGGAATTCAATTTTCTCAAAAAAATGTCATAGGTAAATGGTCCTGTAAACTTGGTTTCAAATGCTTTGGTAGTATTGCTGGTTACGTTTCCACTGTTACAATATTTTAAAAAATCTGGCCATATAGGGATATCGTCAGATATCGCCTTCGATGTTGCTTTTGACAGTGCAAGTGTGATCTGTTCAGTGATACAGTTCTCAACACAAAAGCCACTTCAACAGTGTGAGCGGTTCACATGTTCCTGCTTTTGCTATCTGGCAAGCACATGTCACGCGGATCATGACTTTTAGTGGAGTGCGCAACGCAACTAGATATATACATGGTTTTTCTGAAAGGCTGATTGACAGCTGCTGCTTCAATCAGTAACAACCACGTTGTGTGGCATCAACGAAATTATTTTACACATCCACAAGTGAAAGACTTCCTTTGCCCAGTAGCAGGTATAATCTGGTGTTCCCACGGGTGACAGCAAATTAAATGTATTGCATTTACTTCCATTTACCGCAGCATACAGAGCAGACTGATTATCCTCTTGTTTCACTGCTGTGATTAGTTTTGCCACTTGCATTTTACCGTCAGCTGAGTCAGCACGATGTATTTTAAAGAATCGCTTGGAGCGAATCAAAAATGCACTACAACTTTGTTTTACGACCTTCCCTGTATTATGACCCCTTTCTTTTGCGAATCTTAGAGATTTAATAGCTATTGGCATCGCTCGGGCTCAGAATGGAATTAACTCAGTTCTTGTCAAGCAGATTTAACACATTTACCTCGTATTTCTGTTCAAATCAATTTCGATACAGCTCGCTTTTTTTCAGTAATAACACCCAAAGGCACTTCAACTTAGACGAATCGCACTATAGGTTCCCCCACTTTAACTAAATTGCGGTCTGTGACCAATGGTTTTGCACATAAAACCTTTCTTTGGTGGCAAGCAGGGCTGGCTTCCACCATCTTTGCATTTGAAGTTGGTAGATTTTCATCTGAACTGTTCAATTTTGCACTTCCTTTTCCTCTCTATATACTTATTGAACAAAATGTGCACAATGTTTAGAAGCAAAATGATCTAATGATTGCGCATGCGGATCTAATAATCATTGCTCACCATTGAAACATCAATGTCATAAGTGATAGACTATATACATGACATGATGTCAAAAAACTGCTTTGGGCAGGAATTCCGGCTCACCAAGGCCAGGAAGTCAGTTTCAGGCTCGCAGCACA
Source organism: Scolionema suvaense (assembly GCA_027575255.1). NCBI lineage: Eukaryota > Metazoa > Cnidaria > Hydrozoa > Limnomedusae > Olindiidae > Scolionema > Scolionema suvaense. Next base: position 4,517 of record JAOBRC010614231.1, read on the forward strand.
AGATAGGTTATTGTGGGATGATACCCTGATCTCTGCGCTCTGCAACAACCTCCGTAGCACAGCGATTAGGCTGCAGGCCCGCTATGCGAAGGTGGAGCATCAGTTATCAGGCAAGATGATACTAGAATTCGTTGCATTTTGTACGCCCATGTGAATAAATTTCCAGTACAGATTCTGTTAATGCTGAGATTTCTTAATAGGCTCTGACTTTTCATGAAGTGCCAAAGTTTGTAATTCAGTACACTACGCAAAGTCATGTCTGGTTTTGTAGTTTTTAGGTCAAAATAAACTGCCGTTTGTCAAAAGGCTTCATTTTACCGCAGATCTTGAAAATTTCCGATCTTACTCAGTTTCGCAGTATAATAGCATCAAGATTACTGCCTGAGTGACTTTTCTCAACAAACTAAGTCGCTAACTAATTTCTAAAACACAAATGTTTTTGGTGTGCATTTGGATGATAATAGAGAGCAATCCCTAGGGTGCGTTAATATTTCATGCACATGGAGGCAAAGAGCACTCAATCGTTGCCCACTACTTTTTATGTTCCTCGATTACTCTCGGGATCTGAATTTCTTAAAATATCTTCCGGCATAAATATAACGAAGTTCGGTTCACCCCATGAAAAGATGATTCTTCAAAAGTTTTATAATGGTCAGCTAAACAGCGATATCGCGAAGGTGCGCAATGATTGGGTGGACTGACTACACCTTCAGTGACCCACCCACCCCCGGCGCTAATAGACTTTTGTAACCCCCTCACCTGAGTGTTTAGTCGCTGGGCAGCATCAGTGGGAACGTAGTGACATCATCAGTCACGCATTCGTCTAACAAGCCGTATAAATGGTGAGGGTACGAAAGTGTATTAGCGCCCCCTCCCCCAACCTCTGGGGTACCTAGTGGCTATTCAGGGGATCGCCACTCTACAGCTCCTTAGACAAAACCATGTCAACATAAATATTACATCCTCTGGCATTTTACGCAAAGGTTGAATAGTATTGAAAAGTCTTCGGATCACAATTAATACATGAGTGACCTGTGACTGAAGTGAAAGGTGAAATACTGGAGGAAGCACAACATGTTGAACACGAACGAAAATGAAAATGTATTGACTATGAGCCAAATTCATTCACAAAAATTATCAAAATATGAGACGAACCTGTTCGACAATGGCGGCAAGTCTTCCAAGCGCAAGACCACATTCGTCATTTCTGGTGACAACAGCAGAGCCCAACTTCACAACAATGCGGCGACTGTCCTTCAGTTGGTTTCGAAACAATATTGGTGACGGATTTTTTCCAACCAAGAACTTTTCCGACGTAAATGCAGAAGTACATCGACTAAACGTACGTGCTTGATTCCGTTGGCGAAAGCACTGTTTACAGAAATCGACATAGGCAGACCGAACGACCACAGAAAACATTTTTAGATCTTCTCATTACAATCAAACCAGGCAAGGTTCAGTGTATACTTCTTACAGAAGTTCACCAATCTGGCGTCAAAACCAGCCTCAAGATAAAATGTGTCTTCTTTTATGTCTCTCGATCGAACACCACTAGTGAATACAGAATACTAGTGCAAGTTCTGATCACAATCACCTGCCATCAAGTGAGTTTGATGAGGTCACAAGAGCTTACATCGAACGCAAAGAGCAATCGCCACAGTAATTTTCATCAACAGTACCTCTTTTTCACGCCTTCCACGCATGCTAAGCTGTGATTGGTCGAGAACTGGTCTTCCCTAGACACAGCACTAGACAGCTAACAGGATAGTGCTCTACGTAGGAGAGTGCCTAGACGAGCTAGCCAGCCATGTTTGGGAATACCGACTATGGCATAAAAACGTATAAATTTCCGAAATAATTTGCTATTGATGTGGTACAGCAGGGAAAATAATTGCTTTGCTGCTGTTGTTATTCCTGTCGTTGTTTTTCAAAGTAAACAAGATCAGAATCAAAAAAATATATCGGCAAAAATGCAAAAGAGCGACTGGAATAACATAAAGGAAGTTTTTAAAGTTCCTTGTTTAAGTAAAGGAAATAAAAAATTTAGTGGGTGATTTTAACTTTAACTGCGCTTTGATTGGAATTTGGAGCTCAAAAGATCACGCGTCAGATAGGGCTAAGAAACTTTTGCACAGTACCGTTATTTCCCCATTTTTTTTTCTTTTGCTGGCCCGGTCATTGTTCTCACTATGGAAAATTCTTAAAGGCAATCTTTTTGCTTGATCACCAACAAGAAAGCAAAATAAAGAAACGTTATCTAACATAGTCACAATTGCTTTCCGGACGCGAGAAAGGCGCAGATAACCTGAAAAACATTTTTGGAACTTTTACAAACCAAGCTTCATTTTACTGACACAGAATTTATGGAGACGTGACCAAGTGTGACTTGTTTCGGGTCCAGGGATCATCACGTAATATTTGAGGAAACTTTAAAAAAGGAGTCGAACATTCCTGAACATTGAAAACTTGAAAAATCAGTTTTTGCTGGTGTAATATTGTTTTCAATGGATTTACTACGAGGCCATCTATTGCGTACTAAGAATATACAGAGAAATTGAATAAACATTTTTATACTCGAATCTTAAAATAAATGCAATGCAATATCATAAAGCAAACTCAATGAAACAAATTTCAGCGAAAATCACCCAAGTTTTAGGTTTTTGTTGGCCAAAACGTGTTTTTCGGGCCAAAGTCGGGCACAGCATGGCCTCCTATGTTATTGTGTGACGTCATAGCTGGAAGAGCCTGGGGCGAGAAACAATTGTACCTATATTTTTAAGTCTTTTGGGGTTAAGGGAACTTCCTACCAAGTTTTAGCCCCATACCAAATTTGTCCTCTAAGCAGCAGGTGACAGAGGATGACGTCAGCATGCCTTTCTGGAGAATAAAGATTTCCCTTCATCCTTTTCATTAACCATATTTACACAGGCCTTTTTATACCCTGTTTGCACTAGCTTTTGACTAGAACTTTGTACAATTGCAGTTTATTTGTATTTTACGTAACAGTAAGAATGTCGAAGTCAACATTCTTGATAACAATACAAAAATGTATTTTTTTATGCCATTGTTCAAAGCAACCAGCAGATTATTGAAAAATGACCCCATAGTTTATGTGCAATTCAGTCACATATAGTTAAAGTCTACGGCATGCAAATTGCCGACGATATCAAAACCATATGCTGAAAGTTGATATGCTCAAGAATGTTGAAGCCCATTCTTGATATGCTGCAGGACTGAAAGTACCTTCGAACCTCGTTTTGTTAATCCAGGAAATGTTTGAAAATAACAATACACTCTTTGGTAGTTCAGAGATATGTAATACCATATTACATTCCCATTACATATCTCTGGGTGGTTTGACACCAATTAGGGTTGAAATTTTCGAAATTTTGATTTTACTGCAATACAGCAGTTCAGCCTTTCCCTGAAAGCCTATTTTTTCATCCAAAGTTTGGACCTAAAAAGGCTCATACAGAGCTTAATATGAGTTTTAAAGAGGTAAAACCCCGGGTAAAACGCACATGAAAGGTGAAATGTTAACAGTATGTGACCTCGATGTAAAGATAATTGAAATCCCTATCTGACTCGCTGATCTGCGACCAAAGAAGGTGTAAGCAAGCCACTTTTCGACATGTCTTGATGATTTCTGAGGAATGCTGATTTTCTAACTTTGAGGAGCAAAGATAAGTAAGCGAAGACTGGTCCAATCGAACTCAAACCTTCAGGAAAGTTGCACCAGAACCTCCTCGGTTTCCTGAACCTAAAGCTTTATCAATGTCTATCACTGTTTCTTTTATAAGCAATATTGTAAATTTTTAGGGGGTAACATATTATTTTTTTTACGATACTACCCCCTAAAAATATCATAATCCAAAACCAAAACAAAACCCAAAAATCATAATAGAACTACCATTAATCCATATTTCACATGCAAAATCAAAGAGGACAAGTGAATTCAGTAAATTCAAAATGGCTGCATTCTGCAGATAGATTTCCATCTTGTCAGACTCTCTTATTCCTGACAAAGTTTGAACTATAGGTTTTGCTTTGGCAAAAGTTTGTTTACTTTGCACCACTGCAAAGGGAGGAATATTTATTACTAGTAGAAACAAATCATCATGACCTCATAAGCCAACGATGACCCATTCTCCTCCTCTTAACTGGAATTAAACATGTCTGCAACTGAGAACTGAGGAATAAACAACTCTCTGTTCCTGGCTGCAAACAATTGTAATGTCAAAGAGAACATATTTTCCCAATGTGCATGTGTGCTCTAACGATGACATTTTATGGTATCAGTACCGTTTAAAAATGCGGACTGATATAATCTGTCACTGGCCTTACAGTCATGTGACATAGCTGCTTATTTGCTTGACTCTTTCTCGTTATTTGAGTTGCCATTTGATGAGCAGGCCTGAGGAAGGCTTGTTTGCCACACTGATGAATCATATTTCCCTGTCCTCAAAGAAGTTTTGTATGGTTTCGCAACTATCACCAAACATTTCATGCACATGTGATCTGGCTCAGGATTAACTGAGAATCTATGAGAAGAAAAGAAAAATACGTGTTTCTTTTATTATAAAGCACTGCCACTGTTACTCCATATCTTGGAGCCGTGTCAGAGCTCAGATTTTCGTAAGGGTCAGACAGAGATGACGCCCTGGAGGTAAAAGCGGATAGAAAGAAAATACCGAGCAGTGCTTCGATCAGAAAATTTTGTTCTGCAAAAAATAGGATGTTCTATGGATTCCTATAAATTTCTATAGATTTCACCAAGAGACCAAGGAGGTTTAAACAACTGGAGATGGAACATTCCTGACGTTATTTGAACCTCCTTGAAGAGATCCACTGTTTGACGGTCAAGTAAAATGTTTTGTCAGTCTGGGGTAATTTTCTGTCGATTGAGTGCCAAAACCACGATATTTAGTAACAATATAGATTTTCCGTACAAATTACCTACAAACAAGTTATCAACTTTTTAAGCTTAATTCGGAGCGGAGTAAGGAACTTTGAAGCTTTTGTCCAAAAAGGTACGCTCTATAAAAAAGCATGTGCTGGAGGTGCTCACTAGCTTTCCATGCAAAAGAAAAGGGATTTGGCCCCATCTCAGCAACAGGCTACGAACAAACTTCTACTCAGCATGTATAGCTATTGTTTGAAATTCGGCGAAGACATATGATGGAGCAACTAACTGTTTGATAAGTAAGCATTGGCTAATTTTCGCTGGTACAACTCTTCTTTTGAACAGTACAAGAGCTGTACAGTCAACTCTCCAATTAGCGGACACCATCGGAGATTGAGGTCAGTGTTCGCAACGATCGTTGGTGTCCGCAAATTAGAAGTGTCCGCTTTTTAGAAAGTTTTGCAATGTGAGCGCTAATTTGACAATAAACCCCACTAAGATATTTTAAAGGTGAAACTTGAGTTAAACATGGGTATTAGGTTGTACTAAGGCAAGAATGTTGAAGTGTGCAAGTTAGTCGAGTTTCTGTGCGAACGGGACCTTTCCTCCTACCAGCGATCTTACACCATTCACGCAGTGTCAAAAACATTTAACTACATCACCTATCCCACGCTGTACTACGTGACACAGTGCAATCCGTAAATATCCAAGATATTTTACAACGACAAGGGTTAAACGACTCTCCCTCTTCAGCGCCCATCAGAAGATATGCTCAGTTGCCATAAACGTGTTCCATGCATGTCAAGCAAGTAAAACCAAGCTCCTTGTTAAAACGAACTAATTTTTATCAAGGGCTTCTAAAGTCTGATTTCTAATATTTCGTTGTACAAATACGTACCATAAAATGATGTTTGTTACACTTGACTTCTTCTTTTATAAGCAGTCCCCTTACCAAGCATCACAAACATGAATAGATAAATGTTGTGAAAAAAGTTATTATCGATCTCTTTATGGAAAATGATTAGCAACAGCGCAGGTTGTACCAAAAAATTCTCGTTGCTTAAGTTAAGGAAGGTTCTTGCTACATCGCAGTAACGAGCCTTTACCACACTGCACTTTTTTGTCATAGAGGACCCAAAGTCCTCGAAGAGTCTGCGAGCAGGCTATACGTTGTGTCGTTCTTGAGATATGGCTGTTTCACTGAAGCTCGTTGGAGACATTTTTGGGTGTTTTTTTGGCCAATATAAATTGAAAGTTTTAAACTTAGCCGTCAATGTCAGGGATTTTGCACTCATTTAGTGGGGGAATGTTATGGAATGCTAAATTCATTCAAAAGAGCTACATAGTACTTTCTTGTTGGACTAGTAATGATTAGCATGATTAGCCGAAGTCACACTGAGACGTGCGACGAGTGACGAGCGAATTTTTTTTCACTCGTCAGTGTGACCTGTTCG
>JAOBRC010614342.1:0-10873 GCA_027575255.1 Scolionema suvaense
CTACCTGCTGAGAACAAAAACATCAAATGCGAATTTCGAGAGTTGCCAGACTAGCTTCGCTTCTTATGACTATGGTCAGACAAAGCATTTCTGCTTGAAACCTGTCATCTCTTGACCTCAAACCTTCGCTACTATCCATGAGGGAGCAGGTAAATGTAAATCGCAACCTATAAGAGAATATTTGCACGAATTAGATTGTTGAAAGTTTTAGCTGTGGCTTGTTTTGATTTTGGAGAGTCGGCCAGGTTTGTTTTTACCCCGCTGACCATGATTTGACCCGGCCCAACAATCTTCAAGATTATCATGAAGTTGGCACGAGTGAGTGAAATATTGCCACACCATTGTATTATGAAATCGATAAGCGCATACTAGCTAAAGGTGGACTATTTTCCAAGGTTTCTGCCCCGCCCAGAAGTTCACTCCTAACTCTCTCCCCTACCCCATCAAAGCGTTCAAAGACGATAACACCTTCAAAAAGTCCTTTTACTTGTTGATGACGGATCCATAACACACCGCTGAGCTGGGGCAGATACCATTGTAGTTGACAGTGTAAAACCAGCGCCCGAAAATGAATACAGTAAACTCTCTAATTAGCTGACCCGTTAAAAGGCCGATACCTCTGAATTTATTTTCCCCGATCAATCGTTTTCTGGTTAAAACCTTATAAAAACCTTTCTAAAGGCGGACACTTCTAATTAGCGGACGCTAAACTCAATCCCCGATGGTGTCCGATAATACATCTCTTCACAGTTGTAGAAATTGTATAAAAACACATTGTTACAGAGTGTAATTCATTGTTGATGCACCCTGAGAGATAGGTAAAGAGGCAATCGATGCACACCAAACGCAGCAGAGCTGTCATTCTGCAATTGCAAAGTGGCAATTATCCCCTCTGCTGTAGAGAATGTAGGATGTTAACAGTGTGTATGTATAACATTTCACTGGATGTCCGAAAGTTCAATGACCAAACGTGGTTCTAACAGATGCAGAATTGGTGACTTTGAAAAGGTGTATTGGAGATTTGGCTGTAGTCAGATTTCTAGTCATCAAAGTGTTATCCAATATGCGAAGAGCTTCCAGGAATCGTGCCTAACAGAGTGCATCACAAGATAAAGTAGAAAACTAAGAGAAAACTGAGCCATTTGGAAAGTGCAGTACAGTATACCTCAAATGGTCTTCATAATGAACAATCATCACACATATAGAATTTATCTGAATTCCCTTGAATTTGGTTGAAAAAGTGAAGGTCTTCTCAAAATGTTGATTCGCTTTATACAGTAGAAGTTAACGCATCAGGATTTTAGGATGTTCTTATGCATACCTTTACTTCTATATTCCAAAGAGGTTTCTTCAGGTACCGGCCTGAGGGGAGCAGAACATTTGCAGGCTTATTCTAAAAAGGCCCAAGAAGCTGTCAGTTGAAAACACACGCCCAAGAAAAAGAGATTAACTTTTTCCATCCCATCTCATTTCGCGTTTTATATTTCCTTCTAACTGTTCAAAGCAATGTTATTTATGAAAAAAAATGCAGAGGGCGTGTTAGCAATGGGATATTATGTCGGAAGGAATGAAACGAACTTGCATTCTAATCAAGCATTTCATAGAAAATGCTAATGCATTAAAAATAAGCATTCATGAGCAACAGATAGCAAGTGTTCTGCGCCTTACAATCGAGAACGAGATTACAAGAGTAACAGAAACGCTGCGCTTGTTTACATGAGAGATACACGGCTGATTCATGCTACAGCGAAAAGGTTTCATATAGTCAAACAGTTGAAAGGAGCGTGTTTGATGGGGACCTGATGGCTCGGAGGAAATAACTCAGGAGCTAAGTGCAACCTAACAGTTTAGTTAAATTTCTGAAGATAATTTTGCGAACATTCGTTATATCTAAAGATGTATAGATATGGAACTTTATGAGCGAACTCGTATCAGCTTCAACTGGGAGAACGCCTAACACTCCAGATGAAACTTTTCGTGTTGGTAAAGGAACTGGCAAATATCAGTGATAAGAAGGAAATTCCTTTTTTACGCATCGGATAATAAACCGTTGTGTGCAGACAAATGTATTCATCACATATAAAATTTTGTGGGTACTCACGCTTCAAATATGCAAAGAACTCGAGCAACCATCACTTCGTAAGGGCCATATTACCCTCTGCTTTCGGATCAGAAAAACGCATGGCAATAAAAGTTTTCTTTTTTCTCCATTTATCAAAGAACCTTATACAAAATTGAACTAACAGAACTTCAAAAGCCAACAACACAAACAGGCTCATGGCAGCCTCTGACAGAGCGCTAAGTAGAAGAAAGTGAGAGTACGGTTGCCTTTCGATGACTCGACCTCCAACAACACTGGTTGCTTGCAAGACTGGAGTGAACATTTATTCATAGGGACGTCTAAAGGCTTTTACTAAGAAAAAAGATTAGTATAGTTCACCAACGATTACAGAACTGTACCCTCATGCTAACGAAATGTGTGTAAAGTTGACTCTCGATAACTCGAACTTCCAGGATACCTTAAAATGTCTGACCTATCGAGATTTCACAGTAAATTCTCTAATTAGCGGACACTCTAAAAGGCGGACACCTCTGCTAAGCGTACAAATTTATTTTCCCCGATCGTTTTCTAGTCAAAACCTTATAAAAGACTTTCTAAAACGCGGACACTCCAATAGCGGACACTCCAATTAGCGGACAAATTTTTTTGCATGAAATGATAGAACTTATGATTTTTCCTCTCTAATTAGCAGCCAACAAAAAAACAAACAAACTGGGAATGGACACTAAAATGAGGTATGCGTGACATTTGGTAAATCATTGATGTCAGGCACTTATTTGTTTTACAGTCTAAATCACTTTTTACATTATCTAGCTATTTTGTGATCCAGTCTGCAATTCTGTCTGGATCATAATGATGGTAGATCACTGACATTTTTATGCCGTGATAGCCTCCTTGAATCAATTCTTCCTGCAGACTTCGCTCGTAATCGAGGTGTGTAACACTTTTAAAAGTAAAGAGCAAAGTCTTTGATTGCCTCGTTACAACCTCATACGCATGTTTAACTCAAATTTTACATTTAGCATACCTTAGTTGGGTCCATAATAAAAATTAGTGCTCACATGACAAAACTTTCTATAAGGCGGACACTTCTAATTTGCGGACACTGACCTCAATCTCCGATGGTGTCCGCTAATCCGAGAGTTTACTGTAAATAATATAGAATATGAGTGTGTTTGTGTGGGCCCCCCATACACTCCCAAGAACTGCAGAAACATTGTTGAATGTGCATAGTCTCACTTTGTACTTGACAACTTTTAGGAGGAACTCTTATTGTAGCATACTCATTGCTTCTAACCCCCCCTGAATCCACTCATGTTACTGACTCGCATAGCAATTATGAGCAGACTTTCAAATAAATCATATTTTGTGAAGAGTATACAAGCAGGCTGGGAATTTGCATCATGCGAATAAAAAATGATATCTTCATAGTCAAAACGTCGCAATTTTGTCTGGGGACTGAGGACAACAAACTAAAAGCTACAATCAGCTGCAATCTTATCGTCTTCAAGTCTGATCCGTTCCGTGGAGGCTTGATTTTCTCCACGGGTGGACAATATTGTTACTCCTTTACTTGTGGGGACTGGCAAACGCCATATTTCACCCAAGTCTCATATATTTTGCACTTGATTGTAGTTAAGAGATTGCTGCAATTCCACCAATGCAACTGGCTACGAAACCAGCAACCACTGCAATCTCTGATCACGCCACCAGATTACCAACTTACCAAGAAGACTCGCTTCAGTCAGGACCTTAATTGAAGTTGGAAGTTTTTCACGATTCGTTATCGTTTCTGGACTCCTTTACAACCGGGACAACAACTTGCTGACGTTGTCGATCTTGTGTGGGTCCACCGATGGAATGCTCTTCACGTGCAACATGGTGACTAAACCTTAGGTTCCCTGAGACTGAGTCTCGAGATAAGTCTCGTTTTTAGGAGGAGAGGCATCAAAGGCGTTGAAGGTTCATTTCGTATTCTGTCTCTCTTCCGGAGAGTGATACAGGTCTTTGACATCCCTCATTGTGCCAATCTGAATCTTCTTTCTCCAGTGATGATATAGATTATACATAATATTTATCAATCTTATGGTTATGTTGATGTTAGATAGTTTGGTCTTTCGTAAATAGTCACTGCAGAATGGGAACATACAAATACAGTCCATCCTATTAAGTTACTCTGTAATCTCCAGTAAGACTTGAGTACGGTGGCAACCTATTGGATGTATGGCCGATCCAAGTTGGAAGTTGCAGATTGCATGTTGGATGCGACCTGCTGCTGTAGTGGCAGGCCGATGCAGACGACAAAATCTTTTCATAAGATTGCAGCTTACGGCAGAGTAAGATGACGCTGAAATCGTGAGGGACTGCAGCTTATTCCAATGCCATTAACCCTATTTTCTTAGGGCGTTTACCTTGGATACAGACGACGCATAGCTTTTCCGATTATTCATTGCTCCCTATTTCTCCACTTCTCCATCTTTTACGGAATGTGTTTCTGATAAATGCTTTGACTCATTTGTGAAGGGACCTGTGATTTGATTTTATTATTTTGATGTTGCATAACTAAAAGTGTAAGAGGTTTCCACTTTAGATGCAGAGTTTTTCACACCTTTTATTTATTTATTTATTTATTTATTTATTTATTTATTTATTTATTCATTTAGATGCATATTTTTCACACCTTTTATTTATTTCTTTATATATTTATTTACTTATTTTCACACCTTTTATTTACTCTGTGCAGATTGCATTTACTTAGTTGAGTTTCGAAGTTCGCTGGCGAATCAGAATCAAATCTACAATTACAGGGGCTAGACCTTTGAAGCAAATCCCTGGCGACCGTGCATGGCCCACAGGAGAGGAAAGCTCGTGCTACAGCGATAAGTTGCGATCCTGTTACGAAACGGCTTGGGAAAAACCTAGAAAATTCTTTACGCATGTTACTGCCTTCATTGGTGGGCATCAGCGGGGGTACGCCGGTTGCATAGCTTACTACGTCAAATTAAGCCGCGTATATTAGATAACGCCGCTGCATTAAATTAAGCCGCGGAGTAATTACGTCGCACTTTGACAAAATTGGGGGTTTGTGAGGTTTTATGCCGAAGGAGTCACTTAATACTGAAGAAAAAGTTAGAACGGATTGACTTTTACAAATATCATGATGAATGCATCGATATTTTAAAGGAACTTAACACCAAGGTAGAACGTAGTGATGATATAAGTGAGCAGCAATATAGTGCATTGAGTAAAGTCACCCAGCAGCAGTTGAGTTTGCCTGGTCTTTAAATAAGCTGCACTTTATTAAGCCGCATTTTTGAAGGCAGGGTATAATTAACTATGCGGCTTAATTTGACGTAATAAGGTAATTCGTGTCTTCTACATGGCTACTATTGGCTGGTTTCTCATTTTTGAACACCGTCTGGTATATGTTATCCTGCCAGCAACCCCAAATTTAGGAATCAATTCATCCCGTCCTCACCGTTTTGCAACAGGACTAAACAGCATTGAAGGCACCCTAAAAGGACAGCTCACTGAGAACGGTCACTGTACTTATTACCTCAGAGATGCAAGCAGTCCCTCGAGTTCGGTTCTGACTTTTTGCGCTAATATCAGAGCGTTCAACCAAGGAAATTTAAAAATCCTTGGTTCAACGAAATAAGCTAAACTCTTACCCATATTTATCTCTTCATGGAGGCGTGGGTAAAGCCCACCAAAGTTATGAGTACGATTTCCTTTCAGAACCTTTGGAGCCCCACAAAACCAGAAAGAGGTACGCACCATACTTCAGGAGGACCTCAGGCCCATCATCATTGTTACAACTACCAGCATCTTGGAAAGAAGAATTCGTAATGGAGTCTCTGTTTGTTAGATGGGGAATAATCCACTTCCACAGTCCACATAGAGACGACTCTGCATCCAGGGTCACCAGCGTGGTGGCTTTTTCAATAATCGTCCTACTAACTTAAACTGCTGTTTTTGTGGCAACCTGGCTCTGGAAGCAAATAGAGACTGTCGATTTTAAATTTGGTTTCAAACAAAGTTTGTCCATAACTGTAGCTCATTGATAGGCCAAGCAATGAGACTTTCCTTAACTCGACAGCACTTACAGATAGGCTTTTTATAGCCCAGTTATTATGATAATGTACTTGAAAATCCGAAAATTACAGTGCAATTTTATACACTTGTCCATTATATCAAACATACAAAGATTCAGAATACAGCCGAACCTCTAATAGCGGCCACTTTGACCACTAAGGTAAGGTGGCTGTTATTGGGAGGTGGCCGCAATTCAGAGGTTTACTAAAGAAGGTCTTGATTGCATGACAAACATTTTGATTGCATTGCAAAAATTGGAGACACATAACAAAGATATTTCTTTAAACTTTAGGTAAACACAAGCATTTTTTGTATATAGTAATCATTTTTTTGAGCACAAAGTGTATGCATTAGCGCTAAATTGTTGCATAAACATAAGATGTTTGTAGACACAAAGAAGAGCAAATAAGAAGGGAACATGATTTATTTTTTTCAACTGGGACAGCGCCAGGTGGCCGCTGAACGTTATTGGGAGGTGGCCGCTTTTCGGAGGTTTTCTTTATAAAAAACGTACGGGAAGCATTTGGGACGGAAAGTTAGTGGCCGTTATCAATGAAATCAACTTTGATAGATCAGATTAGAGACGGGATTGAAGCTTTGAGTCACGATTAAGCGCTTACATTAAAAAAATACTTTCATCAAGCAACTTTTGCTTTTACGTCTTATGTTGAGTGAGCTGAAATATTTATGTCCTTTTGCGCTGTGCAAACGAATGAAAGACCCTGCCTTCTATTTAAAAGCTATAACTGTTCAACACAATTGCTCGCTCTTTCGCTGGGAAATTTATTAGAAGTGTTTAAAATCTGTTGTTGGTCAATACGCACTATTGATAAAATACACTGAATGGATCCTTTCAATGTTGTACTCATTGCTTCGAACGCACTTTTATTTGTGCGCCTTTTTTCCACAACGCAACATGCTATAAAATAACAATAACTCACTCCACTCCAATCATTGCAGAACACCAGGGCTAATGCATCTGAAGTATTTACATGCTTTAGCGGAGAGCGAATATAAACACGTCTCAAACTCGTTAAGTCAAAACGCCTCTCACAAAGGATTCTTGCAATGGTATACCTCTGAACAGTTAGTTGCAGAGGAACGTACCAGGAAAAAGAAAACAAAGTTAAGAGATGGTTGGTGATAGCCTCATAGGAGTCAGGTATATTGGATTTTTCTCACGTGTCATCACGTACAAAGACAGCGTTACAGCTAGCCTGAAGAACATTTCAGTTTAACTGAAAAGCCTGGTTTGCAGATTCACATTCCAAAAGAATGGTCCAATGTTGTAAGTGCCCAATCAATTCGGGCATAAACATGAGATGGATGTATGCTTTGCTGGTGCTGATTCTCTTCTATGCTCGTTTTCACTTTGTGGAAGGTAGGTGCCAGGCTCTATCCTATGATTTTTTATGAAATGTACCTGATGAATAATGGCCTAAATGCACATGATTTTCCGCATGAGAAACAAAGCTAACAGTTCGATTCATATCTTTCTTGTTTTTATTGACCTTTTATTAGTCATTAAGTTTTTCATTTGGATATTTAAGGCGAGTTTCCACAGAGCGGAATTTTTCACGCAACAAATTCTGCTCGAACCGAAATTTCATTCAAACTCAGATTCCGCCAGAAAGTTGAATTGACTTTAACGTTCTTGCAGAAGCGGAATTCCGCTCGAAATTGATCACTTGCTTGTTATGCGCATGTTCAGTCATTTTTCCGCGCGGAAAAAAATCGCTCTGTGAAAACTCACCTTTAGTGAAATTTAGCCATAAACAGCATACAGGGATTACAAAAAACTGTTTTTGTATTCTCAAAGTAGATAGTTGCACTTAAGTTGATGAACTCGGCTCATTTTTAAACATTAAATTAATTGATTTTATTATCAGGTAGCGGGGGTAGCAGGACACGTTCCATATGAAATATATATGCATAGTGGAAATGAAATGAGTAAACAATACATTCGTAATTGTCACAGTACCTAAAGAGACACTGTGTCGCCCATCACAAGAACGGTAATGCAGAATCAGGTCTTGAACAAGGAAATTCGTAAGGCGAGAGAAATATGTTTGATGCTCCATGTTTACTAGTTTTAACCTTGGATGTATATCCATGGTTTAACCAAGGATGTTCTTGTAATTGCTGTGTACCAGGAACCATACATATTAACTATGTCATTGAATATCAAACACTGTTGGTGTGTACGTAACAATTGCACTTGTTCTCAAATCTCCTATTCAGTGTTTCGTTATGCTTAAGCTTCTTTGCTCTTCTTGCACTCTTGATGCACAGATTCAAGTAACCTGTGAATGAGGGTTTGTTATTATAAATGTCTGTAAGTAGGTCGATTTTGTTTTCTCTAGCACAATTCCTGACAAGGGCTTAATGATGGCTTGGAAGTACTTGAAAATATTTCGATAGATGTGCACTTGTCAATTATTAGATATGATGCGGTAGGCGTGCATATTCGTTTATATGTTACTTAGGATCGTTAGCTAGGCAAGGTCTTAGCAACGATTATTTAGCCCATTTTGTTTAGGTTGTAGTACATGGATCGATACCTGTCCATCTTATGTCAACGTGACGTCGTGGCTCACTCCTCCTTACATTTTCATCAATCGGACAACCGGTGACGTCACTGGAATGCTACCTGATATTATTAGAGGGATGATGACTTATTGCTGCAACGCATGCGTACCGATCGATTACTCGACCATGGTTAAGAATGAACTTCAAGTCAGAAATGTATTTTCTAGTGAGTGTAATTTGCCTTTCTTTATTAATGACAGCCGAGGATAAACAAAATATATCCATGAAAGCACGAACTAACTCAACATATAAAACATAGAAATATAGGGCGTTTACAGAGAATTTCTCTCTCGCACTAAACGTCCGCCTCAGTTCTAATCATAGGCGTACTTCATCAATGAAACAAAGCTTTCAAAGAAGAAAGAAACTGCTGACTTAAGGGACTAATAAAAACTAAAGTTATAAGTCCACTGATGAAATGGCATGGTCCTCTTGACGGTAGTAAGGTGGTATTCTGGTCGTCCCCGCAGATTTCACTGGTTCGATTCTCAATTTATACTTGAAAATAATCTTACGAAAGCAGGGAGAGGTTTCTATCACATAGATAGAAACCAGATGGTTCATTCAAAGAGCAAACTATACATGTCTTCAGAGGGGATGTCAGTTTTAACTTAAAATTGCTAATTCCTAAAATTAGACTATTCCTGAAAGAATGGAATATTGAACATCGGCGTAACAGCAGTGTAATGTTACTCTTTGTGAAAGTTGTTAAAGTAAAAATCGAAGGTAGGGTACCGTTACTCTTTGTAGCTACAAGCCTGACTCTATTTAACTGTGTTTCTTTTCGATTCACAAAGTGCTACCTTGCGTTTCCATATTATGATCCTCTGTATTTTTCCAATTAGTCCACGTTATATACAATAAAGGCGTTTCATCAAAAGCAAAAAGGGGCAACATGTATCCCAGATTATCAGCTTGATGGTGACTTCAGGGCATCATAAGTGTTTTACTCTGCACGTGTCAGCAAAATTGAAATTGTCTGTTTATCCCCTTCAGATGACGCTAATAGTATGTTTCTGCCTATCCTTGGAAATATGGTTGATAATGAAGTGCAAGGATTTCCGTATATACCGCTGGTTGAATCACCTGGTCTCATCTATTTTACAAGCCATAAAGAATCTGTGACGGAACCGTCGTATGTTATATTTATGTCCATCTTGTCCACATGGCCAGTAGTACTAATCATTATGATCATGTCATCAATATCTGGAATGTTAATATGGGCATTGGTAAGTACTTCTTATGCTTTATGTGCATGCATCTAATCTCTGGGCTGCAGATGCCAGTTTTGGTATCTTTATTGTAATAAAATATCTTAATACAGCAAGAGAAAGGTTATTGGCAAAGAGTGGATATCTCTATTGCATGGTGCCAGATATTATAAAAACAACAACGCCCAAAAGCAAACTATGTGACTAACAGGGTACAATGAATATGTAGATGAAAGGAAAAGTACATGCATCGTAGACAAAAATTACTTCAGAGACAAAGTTTGGTACCGTGAAGAAAAGAATCAGAACAGAAAAGACACGGCATGATACCAGTGCAACTGACAAATGCTTCAATATTGCACAATCTCGTGTGCAGATAGGTGGACTACAAAAATCCGCGTTACAATGTGCTACTTTCATGCAACATATTGTAAAGAGCGTACAACTCGATACAACATTCAAGAGCCATATTGCCAACCAATTGCTTCGTTTGATTAGACAGTAGCATATTGGCACAAGCATGGTACATGGCACCCATACGTTGGGAATGGTAAATCAGTTCAATTTCGTGGCCCCTTCCTTTCCCGAAACAATGTAGCCAGATGTTAGTACACCATGGAACACTACATGGCATACCCATAAAGTATGTACACGCATAAGCAATCGTGCCGAACATAGACTCCATCATGTCAATAGCACATTATTCCGATATCACACAACCGTTGGCCTCCCCTACGTGCGATGTGCGGAACACATTCATCTGTGCACCAGCATAGTCGCTTCTATGGCAACAGTGATCTCAAACAATGAATACAATGCACATCCGAGCGTAAATCGTACTTAGAACACGGATGAGACTTTACTGTATTCACAGTTTCTGGTTAGAACTAACTGCAGACGTTCATCGAAGACAAGA
>JAOBRC010614453.1:0-10872 GCA_027575255.1 Scolionema suvaense
CCGGTGTGGATAGGGTTAAGCTCGGCTTTCAGGTGGCAATTGACACCAAGAAATGACCTTCTGTAGGCATTTTCGAAAATATTCCAAAACCTGTTTATCGCTTTTTGAGTAGTATTTGATGCTGGACTTAAGAGACCATGGACCATGTGGGACAATTTTCTTTCAGCTTACAATGGCAATTGAAGCTCAAAAATGGCTATTTTTATCATTTCATCATTTTTGTTTTGATTTTTTAGAAGTGCTTCATAGTTTTTGAAATTTTTTCTTTAAACCTTCAGGTCAGTATTAGTTGCCTTATTCATACTAAAGAATGCGGGAGAAATGTTTGCAGGGATTAATGTTTGCGCATTTGCCTTGAATTTGCAAACATTCATCCCGCAAAGTTTCGCGGTTCAAGGTCAATTCACAAACATTTGTGCGGCAAAGTGACGTTGATGAGGGTCAAACATTCGTCTTACAATTTTGGATTTCTTTGAACATTTTTCTTGTTTATGTTAGAAGGCTTTTCTTTCATATCTCACTTTCATTTTTAGAGTTAACTACTCTCAGTCACATATAGGAGGAGCTTTCATATTTGAAAAAGACCAAATAACGACATGAGCATGACCAGGCTTCTTTCAATCTACTGCTATCATCCTTGGTAAAAATCATTTTTCTTTTCTGAACTTAGCGCTCATTCGCAATCATTTATCTCCCATTTCTTAAGAATCAACTTTAATTCGCAAATATTTGTCCTGCAAATCTCCATTTTTTCAAGCACTAATTTGGAAACATTTGTCCGGCAATCATTTGTTGTGCAAACCATTTGTACGAATAACGTATGTTTTGGTTTATAGGACATGTCAAACAAAGCAAAACAGAAGTACTTTCGTGCTTAGCTATGGCCATTTGCGGTTGTAAATATTTAACAGTAGTTATTTGCCAATCTGTATTTAGTGTAAAATGGTAGGTATGTTTAAACTGTTTAAGTGTTTCTAGAAGGTTAGCGTTGGATTTGTGCGTGGCAATATTTTTGTCGAAAAGTAGTTCATAAAGGGCATAGAATGGCTCTATATTTTTTCTTCGATCATACGCAAAGATCCTCAATTAGGTTTGTGGGAGCAACTAATTTTGTGACTTTTTGAAGTAAAAATGAATGTTTCTTTTATTTTATTGCTAGTTTTGCAGTAGCCAAAATATGATATACAGAAATTAAGTTGAATTGAACCGAAGTTGATGACATTTTAGTGGTATCGGTGGTTATTAGCAGCAAAATGCTGCATTCTGGCCTTACATTAGGTTTTTTTTACTGTTTCCACTTCGGCCTTGCTTTTGTTTCATTATTAACAAAAATTTAAAGCGCCCAAAAGTTTCCGAGACCATTATTTCTTGTATTTTTTGGTAAAGCAAGACAAATTTCCCTCAGAAATCCATTATTCTTTCAGGATTTTTTAAAAAATATGTAAACAATGTTTTAAGGTTGCACGAGGATCAAGGAAGGTAAAAAGGCTTTTATTTATATTCCTTGATAGAACTTGTCTTAACGTTAGTATCTTTAACTATGTGAGATTTCTGATAATTTTCTCTTACTTTTTCTCATAATCCTAGTGCACGATTAAAATAAAGCAGGTTCAAGAAGCAGGGATAGGAGGCTGGACGGTCCTGGCAAAACTTTTTAATTATCTTCATTTGCAGCTATTTTCAATCCCTCGATATTGGCTTCGGCAGCGTTTTGATAGATTTGAAATATCTCTATTAGAATGTTCCGACAAAGGAGCACTTGCAATTCAATTTTGACCACTGTCAGACCCTCATCATGTGAGAAAGACAGTTTTGCTGAAATACGTTATCAGTTTATAGTAACTGATATCCAAAATGTGCTAAAAATCCTGAATCAGAAACGTTCGTCTGAAAGGGATCAAAATTACGATTTTTTCGTGTGAAATTTAATATCCAAAATTTAACAATCTGAAATTTATGGGGATTAATATAGTTGCATGAAAAAATTCCTGTTTTCTAGATTGTTCTCGTATTATTATTGTATTTTTAGTTTTGTTAGTAATATTTTCAGTGTCTGCAAAGATAAGTCATGAAACAATTATATATGTAGAAGCGAATAAGCAGTGATTCAGCACTTGCTGTGGCTTACAAGCATGGAGAACTTCCTTTATAGTATAATAATTTGCTCTTTTCTTCCAGATTTGGATAAGAAGCTTGGAGATACGCTTTGTGACATAAAAGGTGTGGTCACACTTCCTACGTTTATCATGACTCACCTGAAATTATCACTACTGTAGTTCTGGGCTCTCATGACACGCTCACTTATATGCTTGTATTTGCACACATCATATGTAGGTTGCTTTTGGATCACCATCCTCCAACTGGTGTGAGCAAATAATAAATGTCTGATATGGTAACTAGATGCTGCAGTGATTGAAACTAAATCAACTGGGGTGGTCAATAATTTGTCTGAGAATAGTCCTGAGGTCTGTCTGTCCTTCCATCCTCCTTTCCGTCTGCCATGTGTTTGACCCGGATTGCTGTTCAAAATGCATTGTTCTAAAATCTGTGATATAAAGGTAGAAATCTGTAATCAAGATGCAATCATAAGTCTGACGTTTTTAAAAGAACTATGTCCATAAATGGCCAGATTGAAGGGTTTCAGAAGGTTTGTAAAAATCTGGTAATTTTTTGGTACTTTTTGGCGGAAAACATAATAGCTGTGTCGTTGTTATGTTATGAGTCATTTCTGGAAAAGCTTAGTTATCTTTGCTGTCGCTTATTTTGGCCAAATAATGTGTCTGTATTAGAATTTTTTGTTTTTTTCTTTACATTTTTACAAAATTGACTTTCGAAATAGGTACCTACAGTAATTAAGTCAAATTAGCCTATTTGCTAAGATGCTTGTAGGCTTTATTTGTACTTATTTTACCCTTCAGACTCTTAACCTCGCTTATATAAAGAAAAGCATTGTCGGAGCGTGTCCAAAGTGTAAAAATAGTCACGTATTCTGTAATTTCTAGGTGACGTTTTGTTTTCATTTATAAACGCATTTGCTTTGTGTCATTGTCAGCCCATTGTAGGGCCACAGTTAGCTCCATTTGGTTGAACTAGGTTTTTTATGTTTTTTTCTCATCGATCTTTTTTAGACCATGAAACAGCCATCATGCATAGATTGCAAGACTCGATCCTTGTCCATACAGACCTGCTCTTGAAAGTTGTTGATTTAGCTGGTGAACTGGACTGGTACGTGTGACTATTTTTTCATTGAGACTAATTTCTGCAGAGCAATTGTTTTACATTTAGAGTAGTTCAACATGAATTGTTAGAGAATGCAATTTTTCTCGTAGGATATTTCTGTAAATCTGATATTCTCGATGTTATATTTTATACTATTTAGTTTCTAGTTTGGGCTACCTGCAGATGTTCGTTGAGGAAAGTTTTATGTTTATGGATTATTTGTGTAAGAACACACAGGATCTTTTTTCATGAGTTATCAGACTTCCTATCTCGTTTTCTCCACTGGTGCCTCACATTCCATGATCCTTTGTCTCTGCTGGTACCTCACACTCTCTGCTCTATTGTCTTTGCTGGTACCTCACACTCTCTGTTCCATTGTGTCCGCCGGTCCTTCACACTCTCTGCTCTATTGTCTTTGCTAATGCCTCACACTCCAACACACAAAAGTGACTTCTGTGGTGAAAAAAAGCACCAGATGCAAGAAATTAGTAAACGGGGAGTCCAAAAAACTCGAGGGGGGGTCAGAAAAACGTCCAAAAATTACTACTTGACCCCCTTCTGTTAAGGACCGTAAATTTGTCAGAATTGATGCATATAATGGTCAATTTTGTTTTCTAAACGTTTGTTTCTGTGTCATGACAGTTCAATTAATGCTTTACAATTCTGTTAATGATGATATCGACAGGATCAGTGCAAGGCTTGTTGCCAGCACTTCTTGAAAGTCTTTTTGTTTCTCATGCTGTAGAGTTTATTGTTTGCCTTGTATAGCTGCAATAACCTCGCTGATGGTTTATACAGAAGTACTACTGTCACATTGTCCTGCCTATCCTATTCTTTTGATTCAGTGTCCTTTCACTAACTGCTGCAGCTAAAGAACTCAACTTTGTTTGCCCGACTTTGGTGAACACAGAAAATGAACATAAAGTACAGATTGTGAATGGAAGGTAAAATTTTTTCTGATGTTTTTCCCCTCTTATTGCTTTGTCCAGAGACATGGTTGAGATGTTTAGTTTTTACTCACACCCTTCCAGGTACAAGGACTGAACTTCAATCTTACTGGACGAGGGAAAATGTGCTGTTTTTATTTGTCTGTTTAAGTAGAATACGCTCTTCGTGAGAACTCAAATATGTTCCCCTGTGACAGTTAATGACAAATCAATATTTTGATGTTGCCTGCAGACCTCTGTCTGACCTGTTTTTTGCTTCTTGTATATCAATGAAAAAACTCATTCAAACGGAGCGTAGAATCAAACCTTTTGAGCTAGTATGCAGGTGCCTTATCGCTGGGTAGAGTATACCTGGAGGGGATTTTTTTGTGTGGATTAATTTTTGCGCGTTTTGCGATTTTTTGCTAAATTCGCAAAATTAAATCCACGCAAAATTTATCAAATTAGAGTCTTAACCTGACCAAAAGCAAAGACAACTAATTTTTTTATCGTTGATCAATCAGTGTACTTGGACTCTTTCTTTCTCCCGGTTCACATGTTGATAACTTCCTCCTTTTCTTTCGTTGATGTGCATTCGCTAAATTACTTCCATACATTTTGTCTGCAAATCCCTGATTCGCAAAAATAAATCCACGCAAAATGCATCGAAATTTGGACTCGCAAAAATAAATCCACACAAAAATTTATCCCCTTAAGGTAGTCCATATTTCTTCAAGTATTGTTTCTTCTTTGCATTTATACGATGTTGGAAGGTATTTTCTGTATGACGTGTTGTGATCTTGCCCTGACTTTTCTTATGCAATAGTCTAGCTAGTGACGTGGCCTTGGAGAACATAAAATAGCCTGTGAGGCATAAAGTTTTCATTGCGGTTCTTTATCTAATAGTTTCCAATAAGAAGACGACATATCAAATTTGCAATGTGTTTCGACTGTTATACATGTCTTCTGATATTTAATTCATCAGGCAAAAACTGCATTTTGACATGTTTTCATGCCAGACATCCCCTTCAAGAACTGAGCGTGAACCAGTTTGTTCCTAATGATACATCATTCAGTGACACCGATGGAAGGGTGCACATATTAACTGGACCAAATGCAAGTGGAAAGAGTGTTTACTTGAAACAAGTGAGTGTGTTTACTTCATTAAGCATCAGATCTCACCAAATTGTAGCTGTACTCTATACAAGTGATGTAATTTATTCAGAGAAACGTTCGCGAGGTTAAAATCGCAAAAGATTCGCGAGATAAACTTCGCAAAAAGAAAAAATCTTGGGATTTTGCGAGGTCCTGAAGCCCTCTTCCCCAGATGTATTTCGAGCAACTATCCTTACAGTTTTATATATTCATTTGTTGTTGGTATTAAGATCCTAAGAAAACGAACATTGGACCGGATAAACTTTCGTCGGTGGACGTTTCTGAACACTTTCCCGAGATAAACGTTCGCGAAAGAAGCCCAAGCTCGCGAAATTCGCAAAATTTTATCCTGATAAAGTATGCGAATGATACATGGTCATGACTTGCTTGAGCTTAGGTTACATGAACGATGAATAGCCATGTTGATTTTCAAAAAAATTTTGTGAAAGAAAAAACCTTAGAAATAGCGAATTCTGCTATTTAGTTCTTTACTGAGAAGACCCTTCTGAATGCTGAAGCATTTTCTTTGAATAATCGTGTATGGTACTGTGTATGTTCTTTTCTTTGCTCCTGTTCCTGTTGATGATATTTTGTTCATTTTGTGTCGTTTATTTATGGTATCATTTTACGACGAGAGAAGAATTTTCACTGAAATGTTGACTTTGAAACAGCAGAAGAAAACAACTTGACAGTGCTTGAGCATGTTCACTGAGTCAAATCTGTGTACATTTGATGAGTTAGTGCGCTTTTGTCTGTTTCGTGGCAATAGATTTGAACTCGGCATTCCATTGTAGTGACCCTGCAGTGGAAGAATATGAAACGGTTTATAGTTTAGATTCCTTTCATTTACAGTATATATATATCTTGTTTATTTCCTGCCGATCTGACAGATTGTTATATGGTTTCATTATAGGTCGGCATCATTGTGTTCCTCGCTCACATCGGCAGTTTCGTTCCTGCTGAATCAGCAGAAATTAGCATCACTGATCGCATATTTACAAGAATTCGAACGCGAGAGACAGTCTCAGTTCCGTTGTCAACCTTCATGATCGATTTAAACCAGGTACAATATTGCACTTCTTTTTCATTCGTTCTTTGTTTTTCCTGTTTCTGTATTGCTCTTGAATCAGAATTCCGAATGTATTTGTAAAGTCAGAATGTATTTGTATCCCATTGATCACGATTTGTGCGAGGTTGGCTTCTAGGGGTTGGTTACATGGAGATTTGTTTCGTTTCCCATTTTCATTTAATTTGGTGCTTGTGGGTGTAGAGCTACTTACGCTTTCCTCACTCGATCATCTCTCTTTAACGTGATGTAAAATATATACCCAATAACTGGTACTCTACTTTATCACTAAGCTTTTTTTGGGTCTTCTTTTTGATAAAGATAAAGTTTATAAAACCATTACGCTTTTAGAAAAAAAACTTAAGTTACGAACGTCACAAGAACGCTGCGGTTGTAATCAAACTTTTCTGCAAAAAAAGTACGGTTTTCTATTGATTTAGCTGGTGAAATTCACTTTTTAGCTGTAACCCATCATGTCCCCCATCATATTTCACTTGCCCCTGAATACCACTTGCCTTTTAAATATTAACAGCATTGTTTCTAGATGCGTCAAAAGTGATGACCTTGTTCTGATAGTTTCAGAAGGATGCTATGCTACTGCTCCCAAGAAATACAAAACGCTTCGTGAAAAAGTTTGGTACAGTTAGATGTGCTATCAAGTTGTTATGTGGATTTGATGAGGGTTTGACCAGTATTGAAATTCATTGTAGAACGACTCAAAAATTATTCATGATAGTTACTGTATCTTCCGAACGTTAGCGCTTAGAGCTGAAATTTTTCATATTCTGAATACTAGGAAGAGCTATGCCGGCAGCAATTTGCAGTTTCGATCAAAGCACGGGTTTTTTGTTTCATGCAAGCAGCTTTATGTCTGATAGTTAGTAAGCTGAAGTTTCACAACTGTCCGCAGATGTTTAGTCACAGGTTTCCAAATATAAGCAACTTTAAGTCGCTCTACTTTAAGGGAATTTGAGTGCTGACCAGAGTCCCTATTTGCTTACAAATATCATTATCATCATTATTGCTGATGATGTTTTATGAATATCAAACGTTGTTTCCTACTTGTAGATTGCTACTGATGTTTTATGAATATCAAAAGTTGTTTCCTACTTGTAGATTGCTACTGCTGTCAATGAAGCTACAACGAAATCTTTGGTGTTGGTCGATGAATTTGGTAAAGGGACAACTGCTGTAAGATGTTTTTATTGAATAATTATTTAAATAAAGTTAAAGGGGCAGTATCTCAGCAATCTTAATGCCTGCAAAAATAAATTGTGTGGCTGTATTCAAGTAATTATTCCGAAGTGTTAGTGGTTGTGCCATTGGTCATGTGTTTGGACCTACATATATTAGATTTGAATGGAGTATGTCTCTGAGAATTTTGGCTATGATGGATTATCTGACTTTTTTGCTGACAATTTGTTTTTTGTTTTTTTGTCTTTTTTTCGTTGGGGGGAGGGGAGGTGGCGTAATCCGTACTTTAGGAATATGCAGGTAGGATTAATCACGGGCACAACAGCAGAAACCTCCACGCGGTGTGTCCTGGGTGCTGAGTCTCTATGAAGTGTGGGGAAGCGGATTATGCCGCCATCCACACATACTGAGGCTCAGTAGCGAGTTCTTCTACTCAAGAAACTGGCGACCCATCACTATTCTTGACGTGCCTTAGGCCACTCCTGAATAGGGTCGCCGCCATCTTGTCCAGTTTTTTGGGGACCCAAGCATCATCCTCGGATGGCCGATGTCGCAACTGCTGGTGGGCTCGGGCAAAGACTGCAGATTTGTCGAAAGGAGGGTAAGAGTTTTCTGATTTAATTTCTGAACTCACACGGAGGAGGAAGAAGGGCCGCTACCGTAACCGATTATAAGAGGTACAGTGTCGGTCATGCTTTAGGGCATGCGGACTAGACCTGTTGAAAAACGATGGGGACGGTTACGGTCCACTATTCCAAATCTGAGGTTGCTGTCAGCTCTTGTGGGATAAAGGCATGCTCATAGACAGGATAACAACATAAGACACGGTTCGACCACGAAAAACCAGCCCGCGCACTCCGGTGACTGTAACAGGAAGGCCTAACGCTGGGTGCAACCTGAGTGAGCAGTGGAGAGGCAGTAACATGAGGGAAGGGATTTCTGAGGAATTCTCGAACCTGAATGGAGGCAGGTCTGCGACCTGCTGCT
This sequence comes from Scolionema suvaense, assembly GCA_027575255.1. Lineage (NCBI taxonomy): Eukaryota > Metazoa > Cnidaria > Hydrozoa > Limnomedusae > Olindiidae > Scolionema > Scolionema suvaense. The sequence goes on from JAOBRC010614453.1 coordinate 8,548, forward strand.
GTAGCACCAGCTATAGTTGTGTTGGTTACTGTGCTTCGAACATATAGGATTCATCAAAGATATGCGTTTGATGTGTCCCATGCTTAAAGGCAGAGAACATTTTTTTAAGATTGGATACAGCTTCACGAATGTGATGCATAAATTAATATAAGAGTTTAAGCTTCCTAGAGTTTCTTTGCTGTTTGATTACCTGCGCATGTTTTTTTGCAGTTTGAAGATGCAAAGGAGCTTGCTCTAGGCAAATTGTGAATGGTCCAAAGTACGATTCCTGTTTTGGAACCTCCCCCCGACACACACACACCCAATTTGCAAATAGGGTCGCCAAAACACGGTTCAATAGGGGTGTGTAAAGACATGGTGATACTCACATATTGTCTGGAGAAAGTTGCACTGAAATGTTTTGTTAAAATTCTCAGTGCATACATACATTGTAAATATGGTTAAAAAAACACCTCGGACGTTTCTTAGATAATCAGCTAAACTGTTCTTATGGTGTGTTTGCTGCTATAAATGGATCTGTATCTTAACCAGCACCCCCCATGTCGGAACATGTTTTCTTGCTCGCCAAAAGTGGGCGCAGCGCTGCCGCGCCGATTTTTATGTTACTAAAATCCTTTTGCCGCAAAAATCGCACGAACATTGTTCGTAATAGCCTCAATGTGCCTGACAAGTTTGGTGTCGTTTCGATAAACAGGGACTATTTCACATACCTGAAAAGTTACCAAAATTATGCTATTTTTTAAATTTACAGGTCGGTCTATAAAATACCCTAGCCGTCCTTCTTTTACCCCAAAATTTGGAATGCATAATGAACTTGGTATTCTCCATCTATGTGCCAAGTTTCATATGTATTGGGCTTCAGGAAGTATCAAAATTGCCTTAACCAATGTGTCCTCAATAGGGAGCCCTTTTACTGCGCATCTACAATATGGCAGTGTTCGATCAACAGTTCCGGCCCCTTAAGAGACAACCGGACACCCAAATTGGACCAAAATTGGCATGCAACCTTGTATTAGACCCCTTTTTGGCGTGTGCCAAAAATAATCCTTACACCTGTAAGGGAAGTATCCTTTTCGAGGGTGGTGATCCCCCTCCCCCCTTTACCGTTCGTACCCTAGTTTTTAGCTTTACCGACGAAGGGTTACGGTAAGAAACAGACCATGCCCACAGATAAACTACACTATAGTCTATACATATAGTCCGGCAGTTAAGGGGTCGAACTAGGAAAAAATTGTTACAAAGCTGGAAACCACTTCAAAAGTTTCATCAATACCTGTACTATGGAGATCTAAAACCCCACCATTCAAACTGTTGGTGATCTGGTCATTTTAGGGGGTCGATGACCAGCAGGTGCTGGGGCATTATTCGCCAAATAAGAGCAACATGACCAAATGGTACCATCTTTATCCTTGTAGAAAGCATACTTTTACTTGCTCTACACTGACCAAAATTGGCATACATGTTAACAGTCACATATAGAGGCCACAGTTGAATTTTTAGGTCCAACCGGTATCTGGTCTGCAAATTACACACATTATAAGACTTGTATACAGCAGAAAGTAACAGATGGTAACGTACGAGCTTTAATTTAGTCGAAACATTGCAATACTCTTATATTTATTGGAGATTGACCATAGGAAATACCTTAAGGACTTATAGAAGCTCGGGTTAAGATTAACAGATCAAACTTTTGGGCTGGTCAGTAAATTCTAAAAAGCTCGTAACGGTTGAAACAACATATCTTTTGGACTACTCCAACATAACGTTTCACCCCCTCAGTAAACTAACTTCCACTATAGCTACAGCTTTGGAGTTAGGATCACGTATTGCTGCTCATACATGAGGGGGAAGTTCCTCAGTTTGGTCCAACTGGTGGTCTGGTCCTCCAGTTACATGCATTCAGAATTTGCAGACCAGCACTACAGTTTTCCAGAGGAACCAATACAAAAGTTTTTAATGAGGTTAAGACGCTTTGCCATGGGAATTTCTGACAAAAAGTGATGTGAAAAGGCTAAAAACTTGCCGGTTCAGGGGAAACACAAGTAAAAAGTATCTTTTTCTTCCAAAACTTGTGTTTTTATAAATCCCTAAAATTGAGGAAAATGAAGACTTTACCACCGCTTTTTGGACCCCTCCCTCGGCTGTGTGAAATTGACTCAAATTAGATATTTTCTGAAAGAACTCTTTGGAAGCAATCATGTAAACCCAAAATCATTGAAAATGCTCAAAATGAGGTGGAAATAGAGCCAAGAAAATCCTAAGTTCGGCAAATATTGACATCACCTCATGCCAGAAAATGATCTTATGTCACCCCTTGTAATTGGT
>JAOBRC010614564.1:0-10872 GCA_027575255.1 Scolionema suvaense
GCTACTAGGCCCGCACCTATAAACTTGGTTTTGTATCTCTGGAACAACTTACCATACAGCATTGAAACTTCGTGACTTTACCTATCTTTTAGGGAGGAATCGAATGGTGTTGAAAAAATTTTCAATTTTTGACCATTTTGGGTGTGACGTCATCTATTGTGCTCCACATTTGGCACATGGGGACAGTGGAAAATTGAAGGAACTTCCTGAAACGTGGATTTTCAACTCAGTTATTGTAAAATACCCTGAGTACAAAATAAAAGGTTTCAAGCAATTTTGCTCCTTTTTCACTTAAATTTTGCCATTTTTGGAAAAAATGGACAAAAATGACCATATATGAAAAAAATGATGACATCAGCACAATGACACCACCTGCAAAATTTTTTTGCATACTAATTTAATGCATATTGGATGTGATCTAACATCCTACCACCTTTCAAGGTGATTGATTAAGTTTTGTGGATTTTACGGCGGCTTATGTAATATCCAAACATCCCGGCCCTTGTAGGGTTAAGTGAATGCCTCCAATAAACTCCCCCATCTTTATGAAATTATGCCAATCAAAATGGAATTCGAATACGTTAAAGTGCTTTGAAATCATAGCACTTTCGTCTTTGGTTCATGTGAAAAGCCGCTTATATGCTCATGGTATGGAACATAAAAGTGTTAGCATGGCTGCTTTCATTTTGCTTCATGTAGGTTATTGCCATGAAATTAGTGAAATAAGTGATATTTGTGATCAAATTGTTTGCCCTGCACAGTGCTGGGGGAGGGAGATTGCGGGCTATTTGGCCTGCATCTATAGATGTGGTTATTATATCTCTGGAAGAGCCTTCAGTGTAACATGACATTTTTGTGTGCATTGAGAAATTTTGACTATTTTGGGTGTGGCGTCACCGTTATCAAGAAGTGACACAGGGCGTCAATGAAACCAGGATTTTTATGTCTAAGGTGCTAAAATCCTGATAAAAGAGCAGTTTTTATGTAATTGGATTTCTTCAAGACTAAAACTTTGATGTTCTTCAAATGGTTAAAAAAGGACCATTATGGTGGAAATGGCTACATCACCACAATGTTGCCACCTGCAAAATGCTTTGCATGGTAATTTGATGATTGATGTAGTTGGTAGGATGATAGAGCATAGAGCAAAGAGCAAACAAAAAAATGCAAAAAAGTTTTGTTGATGTCATCTAAGTTTTTGATGCAATAGGCAGGGTGTAATTTCATGGAAAGTTTCATGAAAATTTTGACTTTTTTGAGTCTGAATTTCTTGCAAATCTTACTGGTGCTATGTCCACCCATGTTTTGAGTGCTTTTCTTGGATTTTGAGCGTTTTTAACACGTTGACTACGGAAGGAAATTAAAATGGCCGGATTTCAGGCCAAAAAAATCAAATTTTTGTGACTTTCGCAGCCACCGATTGACGCAGTGGCAGGTGACGCAGACGCAGGTGGCAGCGCGACTCGTTTTGCTCAAAGTGGCTCAAAATTTTGCGTTCTTTGAGATGCGCTTATTGCCACTGCCAAAAACAAGCAAAAATGCTAGAAAATGAGCTGTAAAGATTGATGCATGAAATTGCAGATTGGTCCCTAAAACGAGAATACTCGTCCACCGTACGCAATTTGTTAAGGCCTCCAACTTCTCAAAAATGCAAATTTTTCTTCTTTTTGTCATTTTTGTTTCATTTTTACACCACAAACGCCTTCCAGAACTTTGCTGTAGCTAGAGAACCACTGCAGATATCAACTTGCGGTTTCTTTTAAAGTTTCCTAGATAAATTTTGGGAAAAGTAAGGAAAGTTCGTACAAGTAGAGCTTCTCCCAATAAATTTTTACTGCAAAAAATAGCTTAGGTGCATAATCCGCCCCCCTCCCCCCATATACTTTAGGGCTAACATCCTACCAAGTTTCAAATTGATTGATGAAGTTTATGGATTTTGGTGGATATTGATGAGAATTCCTGACCAACTTCAAAGGTGCCTGAAAAACGCGAAGATGACTCCAAGTTTCTGCGCATTTTTTGTAATCATGGAAATAATAAAGTACGCTTTGGAAGAAGAAAACAACCAAAAACCATCACTTTATTGATATCAATACAAATAGTGGGACATTCCTGTCGAGAGTGATGGGCCAAAGAAATAATGTTTTTAACACAATAGACCCATCACGCTGGCTCAGAATGCTGATCTATCTGGTGAGCCTTATTGTGAATCGCTTCATCTTGCTAGATAAATCAATACTAATATATCTACAAACCAGGCCACAGAAAAAGTTGTTTCTCTTCCATGGCCCCCGAAGGTTAGTCCTAACTTCTGAAAATTATTTTGAAATATGCTGGTTGTATAGCAGTCTTCAAATCTAGCAAGAATCTATGGATCATTAAAGTGCATCAAATTAACTGTCTTCCAGAAAACAGTCAACCGGGTGTCTGCAAAGTGAATTGTAATTGTGACAGCACAGGCATCAAAATTACATTAAGAATCAATGAGGCATGTATTCAGCAGAGATGGGGAATAATTAGCGATTGGTGAACAAAGCATTTCATGTCCCCAAGAAGTAATTTGAAAATCAGCGCACAACATCTGGATTGAGAGCAAGTACTTAACACAGGCGGACTGGAAAAGTCTCTCTTAGTTTTATCTACGATTGTCTTTGAGCAAGCGATGCTGACTCCGACGGATTAAAGCAGAGGCAGGAGAGAGAAATTCTAGTGCACTCCGACAATTCCCGCTAACCCTTCTAATATTGGTAGGGCACAAGGACCTATTCAGTTCTTTCCTTGCGAAGTCATGGGAATTAAACTATATAGGTAGAGAGCATTTATGATCATTTGAATCCAATTTGCTATTGTGCCCCCTGAGTAGGTAAGCTTTGAGTTTAGTTGACTCGTTTGTACACACATTGAAAGGGAAATTAAAGCTAAATTCATCGATTGGGCGAATATTATGTAGAGTCAAATGTGACGTAGTGAGCACCCCCAAGATGAAGTTACCAGGGGGTAACTGACTTTGTACAGAATGGAACTTTTCAGCCTCAAGCCGGAATTCGGACTCCCTGAGGCTGCGAAGTCATTTTCCGACTCGCTGTATGAGGTATATGGTGGGATGATGCTAGAATTTGTTGCATGTTGAATGCAGCTGTAAAAAAATTTCCTGTTAGATTCTGATGATAGTGATACCTTTTAGTAGGCCTTGACTTCCTGATGAAGTGCTCAAGTCTGTGTTTCAGTATCCAGTACGCAGAGTACCCTTCGATGCCAAACTTTCAGTCCAAATTCAGGGGCATTTCAGAAATTTGTGCAGAAATGCTAATGTGCTAAGGGCTAGTGCAGTATTACTTGAAACTTAATATTTCTTAATAGTTTGGTAATTTAGGATCATGTAGAGCGGGTTTTCTGGCATCCTGTGGACTGAAATTTCAAAATTTTTCCCTAAAGGGCCGACCATGGTCGGCCCTTCCGGAGACACTCGATGAGACATTTTTTCCAACATACCGACAGTGAACAAACACCAACATAATTGTGTTACACTTGCTCCTGTTACAACGATATATAGACAAAACTTTGCTCTTTTGGTTAAGTTAATTATAAGCACCTGTAAAGGGTACATTGTACACTTGCAAAGTGTAACACTGGCCTGTCGCATGCAGAATCGTTTAAGCTAACAAGTTCGTTCACCTCGAAAAATTACTTACTGCTAGTTCCTCGACAACCCATGCTGGAAAATTGACTCCCCCTGCCTGAACACGTCTACCCTCCCCCCCAGAAAACCACAAATTGAAAATTTTACTATTCCCCCTAAACCGAGCTTCCAAAAATTTGCCACTGCCCCCCCACCCCCTCTTCTCCAGGTGCCCACTATGCATTGTGTGTGGAAGTCTCTCTATGTAGCCATCCTCGTGTGGCTTCTGTGGCACTCTTGTGGGATTTGAATTGAGAGACTTTTCAAGTCTATCCACATGAAGCCTGGCAGGCTCTCAAGATTCAAAAGAACTCTGATGATCACACACTCAGCCAGTAATTTTCAACAACATTTTGGAAACTGATGCTGCATTATTCAAACTCAACCCACAACCCAGCTAGAGTGACTACTGGATGATGTCAAACTGAGGTAAAAGTGTGCTGCATTGACGAGTAAAAGTCAATAATGATGGTTGACACCTTACTTTCAAAATTTTTCATTGCTATGGTGTATATCTTCTAGTTGCTGATGATGACATTGAGTGGCAATCTGGCAGAAATTTTTTAACAAACGTTCTCATGGAGATTATTCCTTATTTCTTTGAAATACCTAAACAGATTTCTAGAAGAGGACAGGCACTTTTCTCTTCCTTACTCTGTGGTCATTCATACCGATCTGCATTGGCTCAACATTACTTGCATAGTCACTATGTATTTCAATAAGTTACGATATGGAGTCACACAAAACCATCTTGCGCTTCAGAAAAAGCGAAAGATTGTTTGGTATATTGCGGTTGTCTCTCTCTCTCTCTGCTTTTTGCTGGCTTGAGTGTTCATGCATCAGGAGGGAATTCAGGGTCCAATACAGGTTTATTTTTAGGGCGGCAGTTATTTAGATAGTTACAATTGTCTTGCGAGCCAGTGAAACTGGCAAGTCTTAGCCCATTTTGACATGGAACAAAAACAAGGCATGTGAAATCTGTTTGACAACCTGACATGACCCTCTCATCAATCAAAAAGGCCACGTCGTGAATACTGGATGTCATAGGTGGACATCTAGGTGCAGGAAATGAGTGGGCTTCAAGTGAATTCAACATTCAGGCAATATGCATGGCTTCCATTCATCGATATATTTTATAGTATGGCGAAGAAAATTTCCCATATAATTTCAATCTTTGCACACCCAAAAGCAGTCAGCGCTGTGGAATGAGGAGTGTGAGTGTATTAGGCACTAGAATTGTATATCTGTTGTAATAGAGACATTATTGTATCTAAATCTTATTTTAAAAGGAAGGTAGTTCCCACTGGGTGACAGTTATCGCAGAGTAGTCCTTATAATCATTCAATGGTTTTGACTTTTCTCATTGCATGGACAGTAAGGATGTCCCCAACAGACTTTTGCTCCTGAGTACCACACATTGCATCCAAAAGGCGATGTATGTATAGATTTAACGTTTTTGTTGTTGGTTTCATATCTGCATACTGCGAACATAAGTTTCTTTCATTGCAGTGTGGTGTCTGAAGAGGCTTACTGCAATGCCTTGACTTCATGTTGAACCATAGTTTCCCAAAATGATATCCCACATTATATTGTTTTTGTAGATTGATTTTTTGTATGGTCTTTAGACTAAAGAAATCTTTTGAAGCAATTTTTTCTATATTCTTGCAGACATGCAAATGCATGCTGTTTATTAGATCCATTTTTCATGACCTTTTGGTCTTTTTGTACATTTCAGCCGATTCACTCCTACGTGCTGCCATACAACTTCTTCCTGAAGTTCCTCGAACTGTCGGTATGTGTGTACTCCCTTTTGTTGGGTTGAGCTAGATTTATATTCAAGCGAATGAGATGAAGTATTTATTACGAGGTTTAATGGGTAGCTCTGGTGTGTAGTCCTCCTGCTAACCCTTAGCTGCCTTGTTAGAATTATAACCTGCTTCTATAATAGAAAGTAAGTTGACATCATGTGTGCTATGGCAGAGACTAGGATTTATGCAAGAGAGGTAGAAATCCAATTTTGTGCCTGTTTCGGGTTCTGTTATTTTCTATATTCTTACTGTTATCCTCACTTCCGTAGTACGTCCTATTGATATAAGTCTGTGTTTTATTGCTTTCTTTATTTGAAGATCAATTGGCTATCCGTACATTAATGTTAAAGTTGAGCCTGAAGTTAAAACTATTGTGATTACACTCCAATTAATGGTTAAAATGTCCATTGAACGTAACTGTATACCAAAATGCACCAATAATACAGAAGAGCTACCCCCAACCTTATGTCCTGTCAGATTTTTCGGCTATGATAAACCTGCCTCCTATAAAAAGCCCCTCACTAATGAGGATCTTGCAAGATGTTTGTACTGCTGTAGTCACACATAATATGTTCACCAAAATAGAGCATCCATTGCGAACAAAGTTGGGCGCTATTACACTTTTGTACCCCCCCCCCCACTACTTATACGGCTCGTTACACGACCGTGTGACCGATGATCTCACTGCGTCCCTACTGATGCTGCCCAGTGACTGAACACCGTCAGGCGAGGGGGGTACGAAAGTGTAATAGCGCCCAAGGTTGTGTAGTGTCTTATCACTTTTTGCTCGTCATTTTATGGTCATGTGATGAATAATTTCATAATTCGTGAATCACATACGGGAGTTTGTGTGTTTCTTCCAAAAGTGTATGTTTCTATGCTTTTTCTCCTTTTTATAGACTTTCTCGTCCAGGTGCTTGTAATGCATAATTTAAGACTCTAAGATAAGGTATAATTAGTGCATGTACTCTGAAAAGCTTGCTACATAGACTTTTTTATAATGAGGACTGGAAATTTTGCTTACGGCCAACATTTGGAGGTCTGTATTTTCCTAGTGCTTCTGAAAGACCTGTTTCATTGCGTACTGCACAGTTTCATTGTATGGGCAGTAGTCTTTGAGAGGGATATATATGATCTTCATGTTTATCTTTGTTGCGTCGTTCTTTTTGTTGTTTAGAGGTTGACAACAAAAGCAAGACATCGGAGCCTTTCTTTGTGGAGTATGTCAATAGTTTGCTGTCTCTGCTATTAGTTGTACCGGTAAGTTTTTACTGCGTGTTTTTTTGTATTTCCCAAACGACTTGAGCGTGTTGAAAGTTTTTGTTTTTGTAGTTGTTTTTTTCATTTTGGATTGACTTTGTGTTTTAAAGGGGTGGTTCTGAAGGGGGTTAGAAGGGAAGGGGCCGGTACTGATTTTGCAGACATAGTGGCGGATGCTATGATGGTCCAAACTTAATTTTGGCTATTCCATAATGTTAGTTGAAAAGGTCTTGTAGAGGTCCAAGGTTCGAAATATGCGATTTGGTAACTGTAGTGTTTGCTATTATGCTTCAAGGTTTTGTCCTAATTGCATTGTGTTAACTGTTATGTAAATAGCTAAAGATTGTTCTTTCTCACAAAAATGTTCCTGCTCGGTTTAATTTTACCTGTACACACTCATAATTAACCAACCAGATGACCTATCCACCTTCAAGTTTTTGAAAATTTGGCAATATCACGCAGTGAGCTTTGATTGGCATATGCTAGTAGACGCTTTTTTTATAAGCACATGTAAATCGAAAATGAGCTTCACTGGTACTTAAAGGGGAACATTGGTCAAAAATGATATTTTAATAGATGATAGAGCTCATCAAAACATGACATACAGTTTTTATTTCATGACAAAAGTTTGTGTAGCTCTAGAGATATCACAAAGTACATATCATGATTTGATTAGCTCTATCATCTGTTAAAATTTCATTTTTCACCACTGTTTCCCTTTAAATCCTATATGAATCATCTAAATTGGGTAAAGCAAGGCTTCTAGTGAAATTTTTTAGACTTTTGTGCTGAGCACATTCTCGTTTTTGCAGGAAGCAGTGAATTTATTGGGCTTTGAGCAAATCAAGAACTGGTTTTCAAGAAAAGCCTTAATGGAGAGAAAAGAAATTAATTGAGAGAATAAGTGAGCCTGAGGCTGGGGTGGTACTTAGGCCGTGGGCGCACCAAATTCCAAAACTTGAATATCTCCTACATAGCGCTATGTTGTTTATGCATGTATTGTTTGTGCGACAAAAGAGGTAGCGACGTTAATCGCTAGTCAGTGCGCCCGGCACAAATTCCAGTTTCCAGTGCAGTCGCGTGACATGAATATCTTCAAAGGTACTGTAAAGCTGCCCTCGAGCTTCCGAAACTCGTGAATATCTCTGAATATCTGATATCCGCACCAAAATTACGTAGTTTCATGAATGGGTGGGGTCAGGCATCATGAAGGAACAATTGCAAGCCGCAATTTGAAAATTAGTAGCAAATTGAGTGATTAAAGATTTTATCACATTGGATATCACACTTAAGTATTGGTGCGCCCACTGGTTTACAGATATTTATTCAGAAGATACTCAAACTAGAATATCTCGATAACGTGAATAGGGCTAGTGAAACATGATTAGGGTATGCATGAGTTATTCACATTTTGGTGCGCCCAGTGCCTTAGCTGGTGCGTAGATATCTGATGAAGTGGAGGCTGGTGGTGCTTAACCCCACTAGGGTTGGGCTTTTTGGAGCTAGCTATGGTTGGGGGGGGGGGGTCAATGTGACCCCCCTCTCTCTAAAATCGTCAATACTCATGCTACAAGGTTGAAACTTCCCAGTATATAGAACAACACTTAATTAAACTTCATGTTGACTTAAAAATTATATCAGTAGCATCATTAATATGGTGACGTCAGCAGTTTCTGTGAAGATGATGTCGTCATTTCTGGTGACTTTTAGTAATCCTGGTCTAGATCAATTTTCTTCTTTGTGGAGATTTTTCTTGGCATGCTGGAGAAACCTGTAGTAGTAAAACGCAAAATTGCGTTGTTAAATTTTTGCTGATGTCATCAGGTTTATAATTTTCACAATGAGTGCAAATGCAAGTGACCTACTTTAGAAATATATTTATTTTTTTTTTGCACCACAATGTTTCTCAATAAATTTTAGGAAATGCCTCCAGCATTTGTTTCCAATGGATTTGTCGTTTAGACAGAATTTAAGAAAAACTGGGTGGGGGTCAAATTGAACCTCCCCCCCCTCCCCAACCCTTGTAGGGTTAAAGTGCTTGTGTTTTTAAAATAGGCATGTATTTGGCATATACTATTATTTGATAATAATAATCTCGTTTACACTGCAAGATCTATTGTATTGCTGTATGTAGTTTTAGCTCATCTTTGAGTAAAGTTTTCTAAATATTCGTAACCTAGGATCACCCTGACCATGGCGTGCTGTATTTAGTACGTGGCTTGCTCAATGTGCTTCAGGATTATCCTTGGGATGAGAATTCTGATGCAAAAACACGTGTATATTTGAATTCTGTATGCCTACTATCTGCTGCTAGCCAGGTGAGCCTTTTCTGTGTTGATCTTTTTTTGTGATGGCATGTTTTTGTTAAGCTGATAGTGCAGGTCTGTTTTGCATGATACCTCGTAAAGTTTTTCATGCACGCTAAATGTTATGCACCCTTTTTTTTTGTAGGCAACACCTTGATAAGCAACCCCAGGCTGAAAAATGGGGACCACCCTGAGCCTCAGATGTCAAATCCGAGCTTTTTATGTGTCTTCTTTTTCCTGAACCGTACCAAAGGAAATGAGAGTTTTATTAATCGAGAAAACATAAACTATAGGCAATAAACAATTAAAAGTTATCGCAAAGTTTCATGCTGAAATTCTATGAATATGGACATCCAAAGAAGACTTTTGGAAATAAGCAACACTTAAGCTATATAAATTGCTGAGACGTGAAGAAACTTAACAATGTGGAGGCTGAAGTCAGAAAAAAACCGTTGCTTATGAACAAAGAAGTCTGCACCGTGCTGTAATGCATACTAGGTTACTTCTGTGTGACATTTTCTGTACAGTTGTGCTACTATATGTAGCTTGGCTTTCAGAAAAAGTGTGATGCTATGTTTGGAATGGTCTAAGGCAGAGCATGTTTCATCTGCGGCTTGTAGTCCTCCTATTACCTAAGCTAAGCTTAGTGGATTTCTGTTTCTTCCATGCTTTACTACAGGAAACAGGATTTCATTCACAAACTTCTGATAATCTTTTAAGCTGTCTGAGATAGACAAGTAAAACTGTAGCCCCTAATGATCTGTTTGACTGATTTAGACCAGTAGGTTATTGGATTACGTGGTTGTACGTGGTTGTACTTGGCTCATGTTTACAAACCAACTATTAAAGTAACTAATGATTTGTAAGGCTCAACTGACTCTTAATTGATTGGCCTTGTAATACGACCGGCCAAGAAGTATCTCTGTGTAGGATAGCTCTGACCAGTAGGTGTTTAAGTGGCAGGATACGATAGAATCGTTGAAATTGAAGTTTTGAGATCAGTTATGGAAAGCAACAGTATTGCCACTAGGTCTCTAAATCTAAAGTATTTTGGCTGTAGGAACTACCAAAAACAAGTTACCTTCATTTTTATGCTTAATTCTTGAATTTTGTTATCCACACCTAGATTCAGTTCTGGCCAAATCCTTATAATTTCAATTTGCCAATAGCTTAAAAAGATTGAGTTATGAAAAGTATGAGACCCATACTGTAGTTGCTTTCGCGTTGAATAGGAATAGTTGTTCTCAAAATATTAAAATTTATATTCAGACTCCTATCAGATCCTGCCCCGTTAAAGAGACTTGTTATGAGTGCTGTGCACATTGATCGTATCAGACACCATTTCCAGTCCATGTTTGTTTCTGGTTTTCAAACATTTTTGGTTGCCAGTGATCTGCTTTTTCTAGGTCAATTAGCGCATTTAGTTACATTGTTTCTTTTCCAGGAAACATACTTGTATCAGATAAAGAAAGGTGGGTGAGAGTTGATAGAGTTAAGTGATTTAATTTGTAAAGCTGTGTGTTTGTTGAAGTGCTATAGTATCATTGAATTGCTATTTGAGATACCATTGTTTGTATCTTTTCTTTTTTTGTCTCAGTTGCCGCTGACTGGCTTTCATTTTTCTCGTTTTTGTCCACCACATTTTATGTACCTTTGTTTTATATCAAATGTTTCTCCTGACTATGTCAATATGGAGTATTTTTTTATTTGAATCTATATACACTGAATTAATTGCGTGAAAATTCTGTTTTCATTTTGATATATAGCGGCTTCAAAAGACCAAGTCTTTTGTCACCTATTCCAGAAATTATTTGTCAAC
>JAOBRC010614675.1:0-10871 GCA_027575255.1 Scolionema suvaense
TCTAAGGTAGGTTTGTTTCGGTCAACAATCAATTGAAACTTATATGGAGATATTCTAAGGTAGGTTTGTTTCGGTCAGCGATCGATTGAAACTTATATGGAGATACTTTAAGGTTGGTTTTACATGGGTCATCATTTTCAGCCGAAAATTTTCCAAAATTTGCCCGAATTTGTGGGGAGACTCAAAATCTGTGTGGTAGTTAATTCAAAATGGGGACAACATCCAATGGCCTTAGCACCTGCCAGTTCGGCCTGAGTTTTAGAGTGAAGACTTTCAAGTTTCGGAAAAACAATGAATGCGCTTAAGAACATATTAAATTTCTGGAAAACTCACCAAATTTCCGGCCAAAGCATTTGTTAATGCCAGAGATATCTGTAAAAAAATTGGGGGAGGGGGGTGTCTCTCAGAGCAGCTCTGAGAAAGTGCTCACTATGTCACATCTGAATAAATTATGAACTGTCATTGGTCAATTGATCGACAGGTTACTTGCCCTAAACATACTTGGAATACACCAAGTATGGGATGTTTTTCTCCGTCCTGCTGTCCCTTTTTCTTATCTAACTCTCGTCCTTTTATTAGTATGAGAGCATTCTACCATACAATACTCACCAGTAAAGTATTTATAATCTTGGTCAAGTGATCACCATACGACTTCAGCTGCACTTCAAGTTGCACCCTCTTCAGTTTACTTTTGTTCGATGTCTCCTTCCTTCTCCACACCCGTTTTAGTTAGTTGCAGCTTTACAAGTGCATGCACTACTTTCTCATAGATTATTTAATCTATTTAAGGGAACCTTTCTGCACTGTAATTTCCACCTTGTCTTGGACTTCCGGTCATGATACACACTTTCGATGAATATCCTCTCTTCACCTCTAGTGACCTTTGCGCTGGCCTGATTGGTGGACTGGGCTTGACTCCAAGTGGCAATATCGGAAGAGATGGTGTAGCTGTCTTCGAAGCTGTATGTAATATGCATCTCTTACACTCTTGTGTTATGCTCTTATGTGTTGTACTGTGCTGTTCTGTGTGTTGTGCTGTGCTGTGCCTCCAATGGAATGGCTTGGTTTGCAATCTAGGCAAGACTGGCATTTAACAGTACAATGTATACACCTTTTTTATTTACAGCACTGAAAATAAACAACCGCCCCGAAAGGAGGTCTAAATTGAGCAGCTGAGGTTGGGTGAATTTAGTTTGACAAGTAGAGAGTTTCCCAAAGATTTTGTAAAAACGTTTGTTCAACACGAAGTAAAGCACACTTTATATGACCACTGCCAACAAGGGCTTCTAGAGGCCTTTGTTGCTGATAAGTAGCTAGTTAATGACTGGATACATGGTACATCTTAGTAGTCACTAGGAGGTGGTAAATTAAAACAATTGTTAGACAAACTTTTGGGCGATTTTAGTCACTTAAACAACAATTAGGGGCGACGTGAAAAAAAAACTGGTTGTGTATATAAAACATAGGTGCAGAGCGTTGTGTTCACCCTGGCTCCATGTTGTAAGGCTGTCATTCTAACTGCGTTTAGTTGAGAAAAAAGGCTGCGGTTTGAATTGCATACCCTTCGACAGTAGGATTCTTTTTGTGGGAGAAGGCGGGAGGATCCTTTCTTGGAGTATACTTTCTTACAGGCCCAACAAGCTTTGATGCTGTATATACACTCATGACCTCCTTATCATGATCTGCCATCGTTTTTTTTTTTTTTTTGCATGCGTTTGTCACCTTCGCAGTATTGATGAATGTAGAAGAATGTAGAAGAAATAGTTGCCGGACGAAGGTTTGATGATCCTTTCTACGTCGTATGTATTCTTCGCACTCGCTCATGTTGAATTTCGTGGAATCCGCAAACATTTGCCCTGCAATCATATTTTCGCAGAGGTCCCTCTGCAAACATTGCTCAAACAATATGTCCGAGTCAGGTAGCCGTGCTTCCAATCTTGCATTCGGTTTTGTCGTTGTAGGTGCACGGTACTGCACCTGATATCGCTGGTCAAGACAAAGCGAATCCAACGGCTCTTCTTTTAAGTGGAGTGATGTTGCTTCGCCACCTGCAACTCAATTCTCATGCTGACGTGATTGAGAAGGCCTGCTTCACCACTATTGCAGAAGGAAAGGTGAGCATTGACTGATCAAAATTCTGTTTGTTTTTCATGGTTTCTTCGCTTCCTCACTTCATGCTACTAGTCTTTTCACTTCGTGCTAGCAAACAAAATTACTTGAGAACCGTCTCTGCGTATTTTCCCGCGTTAGTTGCTTCTCTTTTGTGTTTAGCCATACCAGTTTATGGTTAGGAATAGTAACTTTGGGGTTTGTATGAACATTACTCCTTGGCACGGTTAAAATGTCCATTTTGATATCTCATCTTGCGGAGGGTGTTGCACGAGGAATAATCAAATTTGATGGAGTTCACTTATTAAGGGACTTGTTTTTCTTAAGTGTTGTTAGGATTTTCTTATGGTTGTCAATTTACGTATATACTACCTTAAGGGAAGAAATTTTGCGGGAATAAATTTTTGCGGTCAACTTTGTCGGACATTTCGCGTAATTAATTTTCGCGGTCCATGCTAAACGAAGCAATTCGGGAATAAATTTTCGCGGCTGAACACTTATCATAAATTTTTGGAAAGTTATTTCCCCATCAAAATAACATTTTAGCGTGCTGCACTTGTCACTGTAATAGATAGTCAATCTTGGTTCAAAGCCAATTGATAAAGAATGTATAATTTGACTATTATTTCGTAGTTTATTTTCGCGGTTGAACATTTTTGGAGGTAGAAAAGGAATTTAATTTCGCGAATTCCGCGAAACTTTCTTCCCGGGAAAACTTCTTCCCACAGAGACAGTTGATTAAACAGAGTGACGAAGTGAGAATGAGTTCCTACTGGTTCATGATTGCGATGTGTTATTTGTACTTGTTTGGGATTTCTCAAGAACTACTTGTTTTGGCATTTTAGGGTATCTGTAGGGTGTGGTAGGGCTTGCCTTTGGCCGTGGCTTGAGATTTTTCCAATTTTTCAGTTAATTTAGAGAACAAAGGGCGTGGAATTCGCTATAAGAGCGTAAATTGCTACAAACTGCTTTGAGACCGTGGGCAGAAGTTGCTTAACACCTGCAAAATATTTCTTGAAGCGCTTGCAATTCAAAGTGGTTTTACAGTCAAAAGTCATTGATAGCTTATTGTTTATTTTGGCAGAAAAAAATGCTTTTTTACGTAATTTTTTTGTCCAGCATTGTGGTCTGGTTTTCTACTTGTTCACTTGTGTTTAAATATAATTCTATTTTTGTCAGGCTACCACAGGCGATCTTGGCGGTAAAGCAACTTGCACCCAATACACGGATGAAATTATTCGACACGTGAAGAACCTGTGAGTTACTGTTTAGATCCGCTAAAAGTTGCTCAGATTTGTGCGCTTGCTTTTTTTTTTAGATATTTATGCATGTATAGTAGTCCCACTGCGATATATTTTGGCTTCCAAACTCTGTTGAGGTAGTTTCGTTTTTATGAGCATTTTTTTTATTCTCGTGATCTTTGCCACCAAGAATGCAGTTTCGGTCCCAAGTATTTCTTCAGTTTTACCTAGTTTTTTTCTCCTTCAAATGTGTCAGAATGCATTGCTCTGTTTGAAACTGGCGCGAGCCTTTTTTATTCGTAATGTTTTGTCGCTTGTCTAGAGCTTGATAGCTCTAGGGCTTGTTTCTGATGTTTTCTCTTCTCTTCAGCGCAGTCGCTGCATCACTTTTGTGTTCTCTGGATTTCTATGCTTTCTGCTATCTTCTTCATGTATCCTGCCGTCATGCGCGATTTTGAGTTATATGTATAGATAGTTATGGTAAGAACTTGTGATTTACTCCCAAGGAGCGAATGTTTCTGTTTTGCTCCTGTGTTATTAGAACCGATTAGTCCTCCATTTTAAAAATTCCACGGTTCGTTGTGAAAAAGAATTTTGAGAATATATGTTAAGTGTATATTTATATACGAAATGTAGAGATGTATTTGCGCGAAATGCTGTTTTCTTTTTGATTGATGTTATTTGAGGAAATATCGGTTTGGTCTGATCTGTTCCCGTATTTTCGTTGTCTCTGGGAAACGAAGTGTCCTGTTGTTGATGGCAATATTGTCACCCGATCATGGTGCTTGATATCATTATTTCGCATCTATTCTTCAGACCTCATGAAACCAGTCAGCGTGTGTCGCAATTGGGTTTGTGTACAACCAACCGTACTTAGAACTGGGTAAATGAATGGCTTATAGTACTTCCAGAGAAGAATGTTTGCAGTATTGAAATACTGCCAGATGAAAATAGTTTACATTTTTGGGTCAAACAACTGGTGGTAGTAGGCCATCCAGAAGTACCCTCCTTTTTTACACTTCCTTGAAATAATGAGTATGGCAGAACGTTGCTGCAGTGCCAGCATAGCGTCCCACCCTCCCTCTGCCTTTCATCTTGGTGCTTGAAAATTGCTTTGCCATACGGCCCAACAATGAATACGCATCAGGCAATAGGTATGCAATAATTGCAAAAAGCCTAGCTTCTCTGGAGAGTTGGGAAATATGGCTGTTTATGAGAAGCGGTCTGAAATGGGTGGTACGTGGTGTTGCGTGGGCTAATTTTGGATTTTCTGTGGGGGTTGCCAGAAAAGAGGCGGTTACTGATTTTCTGCGGGGGTTGACACCATGAAGATGAAGCATGTTATGGCCAGTTTAGAGGAATCAACGTAGAACGAAGGAA
Organism: Scolionema suvaense; assembly: GCA_027575255.1. Taxonomy (NCBI): domain Eukaryota; kingdom Metazoa; phylum Cnidaria; class Hydrozoa; order Limnomedusae; family Olindiidae; genus Scolionema; species Scolionema suvaense. Next base: position 4,731 of record JAOBRC010614675.1, read on the forward strand.
TGTAATGGGCGGGGAATATTCTTTTGCCCTTGATTGATTGTACATGACTTCTACGTGCGCACTTGTGCTTCGGAACAGCCGCAAGGACCTTTCGGGCTGAAGGTCCTTGATAGCAGTTCAGTGCTGCTTATTTCAGTATCAGACATGCTCATTGGTATACAGTACAGTAGGAACACAAGTTCCAATAACTGTACTGGCAGGTGTTTAGGTGCCATTTGTTCATTCACAGTCAAGTCGATACCAGCCTACCTGGAGACAGGTTTCAGAGAATTTGATTCCTCTCAGACTTCTCACTTGGGAGTGATGATGGACATCACATAATTATATCTGCTTTGATCATGATAGTCACCGTGCGCTTAGGTGCGTTTCATCTAATCACTAGCTGGGTCCCTTCGAATGATCCTAGCAACACCTAATCTTGCAAAAACTCAATCTTCAAGGCTTCAATTTCCTTCTATAAATTCCATCCTATCAGGTTGATGAAAATAGTATAGCTGTAGTAGATCAAGGCATTGACTTTGAAAGGTCAAGTTAATGAATCTCATCTTAATTAAGAGCAGCCTACTTCTTGCGACATGTTTAGTCATTGAATGAGACGACTTCGAATCATGGTAAAATTAGTTGTTAAAAATCATTCTTTAGATAAGCAGGACGCCAGTAAAAAATCTCAGATGAAAGTTTGCTTGGTAATACATCACACTTCTTGTAACCATTTTCATTTGTAACATAATGCCCGATAACAACACCTTGTTCCTCCACTCTGACTGCATGTTTACGGCGATTTGAATACACTATGTTTTTATAAGAATGAGCTGAGACTTCCTTAATTTTTTTTTCTATTTATCAGGGTTTGTTCTGAGATTGTCCTTAATTCATAGTTTCTATCAAGGTTTCTGTCAAACTTCATACCACCCCCCGTTTTTGCAGCCCTCTCCCTCTCATGAAGTACAATTTTCCTTGACTTCCCTCTGGTCGGCAGGGTCCCCCCCCCCCTGCCTCCTTGAGAGCGCAAAAGTCGCTGACCCTCACTCCCACCCCCTCCGTGAGCCGAAAACGGTAAATTTGATAAGTCGTTTTCCGTTCAGAAGCAACAGACTGGCGTAAATAATGTACTTAATTATGGAACAAAGTCATAAAACACTATGTAACAACATTAAAAACATCCCAGCGCAGAGTTTATAACCAGCGATTAAAAAAGGCATTTTATAAAGTTCGAACACAAATCCTGCAGTCAACTAAAATTGTGCTTACCCCACCTCCAATTTTTTTCTTGCCTGATCCCCTCCCCTTCAAAACCGGACTTATACAAAGGAAGGGGGGGGGGTAGAAGCTATGTAGTTCGCAGGCTAATTCGAGGCTCATGACAGTGCTCTTGCAATAAATATTGTTCTGAACTTCACAATAGGCCAGACAGGTGATGAAGTTGTAAAACGCTCCAAATTCTGATATTTTTTCACACAGAATTATTGACTAGCCAGTACATACTTATTGATTACATATTTCGCACTCCACCAGTCAAGCTTCAGAAAAAGACTATCCTCTCTTTGGCCCTCTTAGATTGTTATGTTATTACCATAAGCCATACTGCAACTGCATCTACAATATCTACCAAAATACACGCCTTTTTTATTGAAAAAAATGACTTAGGCCAAGACTCAATTTTCTTAGAGAATGACTCAAATCCAGGTTGCAATTAGTAACAGAACGATTTATGTGCACTGCAAATGTTAGATTTGCTGTTTCTGCTTACGCAAAACTTCATAACATGGGTTTCATTTAATCCTTGACGCTTGCTGTCTTTTGCCAGGCGTGAGCATCAGAAGGCACATGAAACTCTTAAATCTTCCACGCTTTTTCGCGTTTTTGTTGAATATGTGCCCTTCTTGTTCTGCTGTGGTTTGCTTATCACTTTTACCGGGTACATTTAGTTGTTACGAGTGTAGAATCGGCTGTTGTGTTTTAGCTGCCTGTGTTACGTACCATTACGCTAGAATGGTAGACAAATGTAAGACATGGGAAAGAAATTTTTAGACCATTTGAAAGTACGAAATGCTCGAAAAGCCCAAAGTTTTCAGGGCTCGCCCGGATCTTTCAGGAGAGCTAACAACGTTCCCTGAACCCCCACTTGCCTCTATTCTGCAGCTTCACTGCCTCGAAACACGCATGACAGATGTTCCGCGGTTTTGTGCAAACTTGGTGCTCATACCTGTGTTACTCATTTGATAACTCTTGTTTTTGAAAAGTGCTTGGATGGCTGACGAATTCTCAGCACGAAAGAGTTCCTTGAATTAAGAAATCCACAACCCTTGACAAAATATTTGGCACAAAAGGCTTTTTTCAGCCAAAATCAAAAATGCCCTTTTTACCACTTTTGTTTGTAAAAGCACTTTGCATTGCAAGCGCTTCCAGAATTTTTTTGCAGGTGTTTAGCAACCTCTGTCTACAGTCTCACCGCAGTTTCTAGCAATTTACGCCTGTAGACCGAATTCCATGCCCTTTGTTCTCTAAATTACCTGAAAAAAATTAAAAAATCCAAGCCACGCCCTAAAACGAGCCTTACCACACCCTGCACATACCCTAGAAATGCCAAAACATGATTTTTCAAAAGTCAGAGCTAGTAAGTCTCTCAAACAAAACCAACCGTCCCACCCTGATTTGCGGCTCGGTACTTGTCGACCTATTTTCATTTACTTGCGTTGCTGAACATGGCAAAAATGTGCATGCGTGCCAAAATATTTTGACCAGGGTTGCAGATTCAAAACTTGAACCTGAGGATTTTCTTTAGGTTTTCATAGAGTTTCGGCATTTTTTCAGGGTGATTTTCTTGTAAAGCGTTTTCTTATAAAAAAAAGCGTGCAAATGGACCTTATCTTGATAATTATTTACAGTTCCTTTTTTCATTTTTTTTAATATAGATAAATTCATAATACAATATTAATGACAGTTCATGATGGTAGGCCAGCTATGATCATCCAATGACGTTTCTGAATATGGGGACGTTCGGCCACTAAAGGTGGGCAGAACTTCTAAAATTCCCTTAACATGGGTCTATTTCTTTACTCCGGCTTCAGCGGAAGAGTCCTAGAAAGTGAGGTCTTTCCGTCGGTCCTTCCGTCCGTCACCAACATATTTTCCCAGATGAGCCCCGCTCAATTTTGTTTTTTTGACATATCCAAAAAACGGCAAATCCTACGAACCTAACATTTGGCTTTTAGTCTGCATCTATGAGACATGTTTTTCTGACATTTTTAACCGTATCGGGCATTTCGTTTGGATACGGCAGTTTATTTGTTGAAGGCATATAGAAAAATTCTGCAAAGCCATTTTTTCCTAATTTTTCGTTTCTATCTTCTATAAAATTTGGCTGACACCTCGAGATTACTTCAAATATGTCAGAAATACAGTACATCTATTACACTTTCGTGTGTAGTATCGCAAAGCAGGCCTTCTGCACTTAAAACACTTTTACATGGCTTGAAAGTGAGGGTACGTGTTTTCCAGAAATTTTGTAATATGCAATGAAAGCAGTAAAAGTGTGGTCACTTTGAGACCCTACGACTACTTTTTAGATCAAGTAGGTATGGTTTTTACAGCTAAAGCGTAAAAAAGAAAGGCGTAGCTACAATCCTGCCACGTTGGGAGGCTTCATGACGTCACAGTCAAATCGTACAAGGGGGTGAGGTCATATTGACCCCCTACCCCCGTGCGAAATAGAGATCCAGGATGGCCCATAAATAGGGTTCAATAAGATTAATAATTTTTTGTTTTTTTTTTAAATTTGGCATGAAGGTGACAATTCGTAATTTAGGGAAAGTGATGGAGCTAGAATTTTCTTTGAGTTGCAGGTGGGAATTTATGCCCAAAAGGCCCATTTTTAGGGGTTTTTTACGAATATTTCAAAAGTTGTTCCTTACTTTTTTGTGGTTTTTGGTTTGAAACTACCGGAAACTAGCAGTTATATCTGGGAAAACTCTCATTCGATTTGCAGGTGGCAAATTTACATACGTCCAAAAATGTTGCTTTTTTTGTTTGCTTTTTTCAAATGCGTCAAAAACTCTTCATCTGATTCTTGTCCCTTTTGGTGTGAATATAAGGGGCACTTCGATGCATGTTTTGGTGTGAATATAAAGGGCACTTCGATGCATGTTTTGGTGTGAATATAAGGGGCACTTCGATGCATGTTTTGGTGTGAATATAAGGGGCACTTTGATGCATGTTTTGATTAATATGCCAAGTCCCTGAATATCTCGTTTGACTTGCGGGTGTTAATTTACGTCAAAAAATGGCGATTTTCGGGGTTTTTCCCAAACATGTCATGAACGGCTCATTTTTTTTTTGCCATTTTTGGTACGATTCATAGAAGCCTCTCCGCGTACCTTACCTACCACCAACTATGAGTGGGGAAAATTTCGTTACCCCAGCAGGTGGTATGCTTTATGTTCAAAATTGGTAATTTTCAGGATTTTTTTAATTATGTCATAAATGGTTTATCTGTTTTTTGTCATGTCCCGTGTAATTTTTGCGAGCAATTCTGCTTTACGTTATGGCCATGTCCGAGGAAAATCTTATTCCCCTTGCGAGTGGAAATTTAAGTCCAAATTGGCCATTTGAAGGGTTTTTTCCAAATTTTTCAAAATGATTCATTCAATTTTTATCACTTCTATGTGTGAATCTTTGGGGCAACTCTGCGTATGTTATGAACTTTGTGCCATATCTAGTATGTATAGGGAAGGTCTCCTTACTTTATTTAGAGAAACTTTTGCAAGAGAGATATCTTTCGAGAGGTCGAAAACCCGAGAAATTTTTTGGATAAGCTTTCGCGAATCAGGAAATCTCAAAGAACCGTGTGAGTTTGCAAGGTCCTAAAATCTCCCTCATACCCACCTAAAATGAACATTGACTAAGTAATCTTTCGTGGAATCGTGTTTTGGAAAAAAAAATCCGCAAGATTAACTTCTGCGTGCAGGCGTCTCTAAAACATTTTTGCGAGATAAAGTTTCTCAAAAAGACCCAAATTCTAGAACTACATATCCGATAGTCTTGAAACTTGGCAGACACATTCATTACCCCTCATGCATATTTGTACCAATTTTAAAATTAATGGGGTTATTAGGGCGTTAACTATGAAGTCATAGGCGAAATGACCCATTGTCAGATGTGAGAAATTAGGGTGTTTCGGAGAAAATTGCTCTATAGCGATTTAGTTTTCACAAGAATAAAAACTATGCACATATTATATAATGGAAAGCTCTTGTTAAAGGGGAACAACGGTCAAAAATGAAATTTTGACAGATGATAGAGCACATCAAAATACGGAATTTCCAATCAACAGCATGGCAAAAGCTTGCTTAGCTCTGGAGATATTTCCTCTCAAAGTCTAGCAGCTGCCATCTTGATTTTTGATGATGTCATTGGAGTTCGTTGCTAAGCATTGCTATTTCTTTTTATTAGTACTACAAAGGCTTATGTTGTTTTCCTTAATGGATCTTAAACATATTGCTTAGCTCTATAAAGAAATGAAAGAGACAACCTTACATAGCTACATAACATTGAATATTTAGCAAACAAAATGTAGGTAATATGAGTGTGACACCAATTGACATCATGCATAATTAGTGGCAAAATAGCAACTGCTGGACTTTGGGGCTAAATATCTCCAGAACTACGCAAGCTTTTGCCGTGAAATAAAAACTATAAGTCATATTTTGTTGAGCTCTATCATCTGTTGACATGTCATTTTTGACCATTGCTAAGCTCTTGTTTTAAAATTTGGACCAACATTTTCTCACGAGATGTGAGCAAAATGTGCTTTTCAGATGGCAGGTAACTTTTAAAAAAAAGGGTACCCTGGACGAACGAAAAATTTTTGGAACCTGATTTTTTGCTCAGAATATGTCTGAATAAATTTTAGGAGTTCTCCAAACCGTTTCGAGCGGGAGCATACTTCCAAAAAAAGCAGCAATTATCCTAAAAATTGAAGGGGGCGAAATCCGCCCCCTCCCCCTGGTAGAATAGACTTAAAGCCTACAATCCTGGACAAAATATTCTGGACAAAAGGCTTTTCTCAGCCAAAATCAAAAATGCACCTTTTACCACTTTTGCTTGTAAAAGCACTTTGCATTGCAAGCGCTTCAAGAAATT
>JAOBRC010614786.1:0-10870 GCA_027575255.1 Scolionema suvaense
CCTACTAACAGGTTGTTTATGTTATCATCTAAGCGATAGTGTTTTTGGCAAAATGTAACGCAAGTGCAAGTTTCATTGGATTATATTACATTTCGTTTATTTTTAATCTGTAGTCAAAGTTTACACCTTCTTTCTAATTTAATCGTGTTTGGATTAAAAGTGTGTTCTTTACCCTTCCTTGACATGAAAACGCTCTGGGTCAGATAAAAAACAGTGTATTGGGGCCTGTTCTGCTAAAAAAGTAATTTAATATCTATGTAGAAATAATGTACTTTACCGAAGAGGTTCCACAAGTTCTTTGATTTTCAAAATCTATAGTACCAAACAAACAGATGTCATATTGGTGAGATAATCTGTTGTGTGGTGTCATAAGGAACCAAAAAGGAATTTCATCGATTATTCTTGCGACTTCGTAGCACCTTTCTTTTTTTATTTTGTATTATGCATGGAGTGGTCTCATTTTGTATCTCAACTGCCATTATTTCATTCTAAAACCATGTTTTTGACAACACTTACTAAAGACCAACATTCAATTCAATTTTTATTACGAAAGAATATCTTTTGTCCAGCTGCAGTCAATAATTGTTCGATTTATAGGATCTGCATGATTTATTTATACGAGCAATTTTGGAAGAACATGAGCCTCAATTTTGCCAAAAAATTAAGAACAACTTAATAAAAAACCGAGCCTGAGCTTAATCACAAATGTTAAGAACAGTGACACTAATTTATAATTGAGATATTCGCATAGTGCGATAATGAAGCTTATTTTTTAGCAGGACGAAGTCAAATGTCGACAACTTTTTGTTTTACTAGATCATTTGTTTACAAAGAAAACAATCCTATGTTAGAGATGGCCACACTTCAAGTAAGTGTTGTCTTGCAAAATTAAGAACAATTCGGGGTGAAAATCTGAAAAAAACAATTTAGAACAGTGAGCCTCAGCTCGAATTTTTTGGTCTTTATAAGAAAGAGCGTATTCCAGTAGTCGTTTCACTCAATTAAAATAAATGTAACCTTGCTAAAGAGTTGGTATAATTTATACTAAGTTTTCGGTATCTATAGCGTGATATACTTTCAGCCTATGTTACTTATGTAAGTGATGATGCAGAGTTCTGTTTTAAGAATCTAACGCAGCGAGTATTTGAATTCTCAGCAACATGTTATCATACCATAATATATATGTCGTGTGTAGTTATCAGGCAGTTTTTTTCAGAGAACAACATAGTTTCCACCCCTGCCATCCTACTGGCGGGGTGGGTTGACCAATTTTTAAAAAAAATGCTTAAGGCGGGGGTTGAGCTGAATCTGGATTTGTGGTGGGGATTGCAGAACATGGTGGGGGTTAATTTTTGTAGGTGGGGGTTGGCATAATCCATTTTGATCTAACTTTGATAGTAGTGATAGCAAGTCAAACAGATAGATATACTATACTAGACTTTCTTTTTTTCATGCGTATCACTACTTGTTCATGGTGATGTTCTTTGGTTCATGTAATGTTCACAACCTTTATTGTTGACAGCCAAACTTTAAAAGTGAATGACGCTAGCACAACTTTGATCTATTGGTGGGGGTCGCATCTGAAACATGTAGGTGGGACTTGATAACTGCGTGGGGGTTTAATTTTTTAGGTGGGGGTTCAGACCCCCTAGGAAACTATGAACAAAGGTCATGTGAACATTGTGTTTTACATATATTAGGATTTTGTTGAACTAACTTTGTCTTTCAAGGGAACGGTTTTTCATGTTAGTATCAAAATTATGATTTTTGCATGCAATCGACAGTCTGATCGTCGATGCAATTTAAAGAGATTCATTCGTTCCCTTTCACTTGAGAATGAGCTAACATTGAAGAAAATGTTCAAAAAGTTATGGGATTTTAAGCAGAAATTTCGTCAAAGCAGATGATCTTTATCTCTTATTACCCTTCATATAAGGAAGGATTCATACTTGAGGAGTTTCTTGACTTTTGTTTGGTAGTTATAAAGTTCCCTAAATTTTGAGAGGCTTAACTAAGTAACCTACTCATCGCGAACTTGGCGCGGGTGTACTGATTGTGCACGGTCAATTTCACGTATTTCAATTTCACGTATGGCAGTGATACCTTTTTGTGCACTTTCAAAGTCGCACATCACTTGTTTTGTCAAAAAGCATTCAAATACTCCAAATAAAGAAAACCTCTACATAGAAGTTCCCCGTCAAATGATCGTACTCATACATATGTCACACGAATAGTATGTAGAGTTTTCCGCACCAAAATTATATCCTCGCTTTCCATGTCGCCCACAAGCTTCCACCTTGTTAGCAGGGAGCATAAGATGAGTTGTTTTTATGTTCACAAACCTCAGGGTGTACTCCTCAATGCACTTGTTTATGAGAGTTCTCTCTCGTTCCAGGTTCTTTTCTTACTTTGGAAAGCGAATGCGGATTTATTCAGATTGCTGTAGCCTTTGAAGGCATTTTTTACAATATATTTGAAATTTGGTAGAAAATAAATACACACTACAAAAATGTTTCATACGGCTCAATCCCAAAACTATTGAGAGCATTGTAGAATTGTTGAAAATGTATTTACCTGCGATAAAGATAGCATTGCAAGAAATAAATACCCACTGTGGAGACTCGTAAGATGAGCGACTGATGACTTTTTCCTAGGTACCATCGATTCATTTTATTACGCACACAATTCGAAGAGGTGTCTTTAACGTGTATAGTAACTGCTCTGTATTTCATCACTTCAATAGACCAGGTAGGATTTCAGTCAACTGCAACTGACCAACGAGCAAGCGTGAAGCAGGCAAATCTATCAAATTTATAGATTGTGGACAATAATGCAAGCAATTCGCGTACTGTGAAATCCATCCACTGCGCGAATTTCGCAATCAGCAAAGTAATCAGTTTCATATAAACGTATTTGTTATGAAAAAAAAAAGGAAAAACATGTAGAAAATCTTTTTTCGAACTTCCATTGTTGATTATGTTTTTCTGAAACGTTTTCTATAAGAAACTGAATAAGAAACTTTTCCTAGTAAAATCTCAAAAATTTTAAGAAACTACTACTACCACGGGTGCCTGATTTCTTATAAAAAAGGTGTATTCTGCATTACGCAAAGCTATACTTGTCATGATCTTAGTTAGCATTAACGAATCTGTTTAACAGCAGTGTCTTTTAGTGTGCTTTTCGTCAAAGCAACAGGAACGTTACCTTCATTTCGACAGCGACAGGTCCATTGCACAACCCTTGCAGCGTTTGACAGTATAGATGGATTTGCCAGGATAGACCATGCACACCCCCTCCCTGATTACTAGAACACCTCCCCCTCCACTATTTAGTTTCAGAATTTTATCTGACCCTCCTGGATTATTGCTGATTTCAGAGTAAATTGATCCAATCTGTAGATTGGAATCTGTGTCATCAGTAACGTAATTTTTTCTTTTGGCCGCAGCTCGAGCATCGCAGCTAGAGATGGGAAATATTAATTAGGATCTGTATAGGAAATACTAGGGCCACATTTATTGCTGCCTGTTTAGAAATGTGATGTTGGTTTGAAATATTTTAGTCTACTGCTAGTGAGGTTACTCCTATACATGGTTAGAAAAGCGAGACGTTCCTGTATGGAGGAACAGATGCTTTTAGGGTACAGTTTCATTTACCTGACACCATCTCAATTTTTTTTTGCTGTCTCTTGGTTGAAATGCAGTACATTTTGAAATCCTGCAATGCTATCGTTTCTTCTAGCCAAATTGAGCGCAAGGTCATTGGAATCAGCAACCTTCAACAAATTTTTCAGGAAAAGGTTCTGGAACAGGTGTGTTTTGTACTTATACTAGGTTAAATGCGAGCCGATTAATTGATAATGTCTGGCGTCAGATTCGGATCAAAATTGCGATCTATTAAATTTTGTCTCATGTTGAAGAATGACTAGAGAGGAACTGCGCATGTTTGTTAAATTTGTTGCTTTGGATTATCATATTAGGCTCCCTGTTTGTTTTGTGCTCTCCCTTCTTGATGTTGTAAGACTTCAACTGAAGTTTATGAAGATTAAAGAACACCAGTAAAAAAATAAAATAAAAAGGATAAAAGTTTCATGAAACATAGCTTGCAGTTAATATTTCACTATACTTTGCAGTTCTTGAGAAAGTCAATCCCTAACTCCAGCAGCTTCTGTGGTGCCACTTATTATGCATGATTCAACTGAGGCACTACTCAAATAGCTAGACTGTTGACAAAATACTCAATATTGACTTGTCTTTACAGAATTCCCCCCTTTATTTAATCTCAGTGCTAGCTCGTATGTTAGAGATCTGTATGAAGTTTTTACATTCCATAGAAATTGCATTGCTTTATAGCAACGTACTTCGATGTTTTCGTGAAAACTCTAAGATGGTAGGTGCTGAACATTGGTAATGAATATCACGGGAAGAAATCAAGGTTTTGTAATGAAATTTACGCTAAGGGTTATGTTTTTTTTTTTCGTGTGCTCTATCATTTGTCAAAATTTCTTTTCTGACCTCTGGAACTAAAAGCTGCTCGGGAATGTACTTGGCTTCTACACCAGGGATAGGTGACTCAGTCCTTTCGCAAATAGTATGTATGCTTCAAAGTAAATTTTTGTGGAAGACCTTTACTTTCATGTCGGATACTGGTTTGCAACGAAGTCTTGCAATAGCAATTATCGGTTGATTGTGATGGTATTTCGTTAAAAACAGAATGATGTGTCAGAGTAACTATGGGACTTGAATTCTCTACAATAGTGTTGTGTGGGACTGTTCATTTTGGATTGGCTTTTTTTCCAGGCTGGTCAAATTGAGAATATTCATCAAACGGCTGTGGCAACTACGGAAAATGTGAAGGAAGGAAATGAACAAATTAGAGAGGTAAGAGTGATTTTCCTCAACTGTATGTTTTATTGAACTCTTTAAACAGCTGTTGTACACTCCAGGTAGAAGTAAACTATTAATTCTCGGATATCCCATTCAACTAGATGGTATTATTTTCACAAAGCTTGGTTCACATGAACGACGAACTTGCGTTAACAGCTTACGACTAAGACTGTCTGGCAGGCTCTATGAGCTGAAGACTCCATTTGAACTCAAATATCCTTAGTCGTAACGCGTCTTATGAATGCGTCAGTGATGTGTTAAAACATGTAAGGAACGAAATTTTTCGTTCCTTACAACATGTGTTCAGAGCGGTCTTAAGGTAGGCCTTTTGTTCTTCAAGGTGCCATCATTCATAGTGCCCGGTAAACGGCTGTGTGTTGTAAATGCTAAACGCAGCCTTAAGCCTGGTTCACATGGACGACATTTCGGTCGTAAGCCCTTTCGACATTGACTAATTTGTTGGTGTCCTTGCTTTTCACGCTTATGTTCGCATGAAAGGCAAAATTGTCGGTATACCAATCGTAATCCACTAAAGTCATAGCCTTACGACAGCGAAAATCACGTTCACATGCCCAACACAGTCCTATCTACTTGTCGCTAGCCATGTCCAGACGCTTCAACAATAGTGGTAGATCTTATCACTCCTTAAGGCAAGCGACAAAGAACAGAAAATTTTTTTCCCTTCAACATGTCGTAAGCAGAAGACGACAGCAGGTCTTTTAGGTCTTAAGACAACGACAATATACGTTCATATGGGTTGTCTTTGTCGTAAGATGTCAAAGACAGTTTAAGTCGGTGGCTCTTACGACAAATGTGTCGTCCATGTGAACCGGACTTTAGTACTTGTGAACACAGAGTGCCTTATTCAAAATTTACGTTTGCAATGCTAACCCAGTTTTTTCGTGTATGTGAACCAAGCTAAGCTTAAAGCAATATACTGCTCTAAAACCATATTCGACATGATGGTAGATCTTGCAAAAACTTGAACACTGGTTTTTATTTGAACGAAAAAGCTTCAGTAGTTTATTTGCAATGTCACTTGAAAGTTTGATATTTTTCACTGTTTCCATAATTCTCAATTTTGCTCATCAGTGACGTCATATGAGACCGTTTCTAAGGTCTATGGTCTTCCTTAGTAACTGAACATCAGATGCATTCCTCTTAATGCCATGAGCAACATATTACATCCCTCTTTGAAGCCAAGCAAAATTTAGATTCACACATTTGTTCAATGAGTAGCAACTCAACAAGTAAGATGAGATAATTCCATTTGGTCTGACCATGCGTCATGCATAATTACCGTTGAGAAGCAAAATGGTAGCATGCCAAAATTCTCCCATAACTTTGAAGGCAGATATCTCTGGAACTACAATAGCTTTTTTCATAAAATAAAAAGCTACAGTTATGTTTTTGAAGGCTCTGTTACCACGTCAAAAGTCATTTTAGACCGGTATACTGCTTTCAAGCTTGGTTCACGTACACGACAAAACTGCGTCAGCACTGCTAAGGTAAATTTTGCGTGGCACTCTGTGTTCACATGTACTAAGGCTGCGTTTAGCGTTTACAACAAACAGCTGTTTTCTCGGCATTATGAATGGTGGCACCTCGAAGAACGAAAGGCTTGCCTTGAGACAGCTCTAAACACGTAAGGAACGAAACATTTCTTTCCTGACGACATGTTTTAATGCATCATTAACACATTTGTAAAGTCCGGTTTTCACATGGACAACATTTCCGTCTTAAGCCTTATCGACATCGACTAATTTGTTGGTGTGGTTGTCTCACAGGCTTGTGTTCACATGGACGACAAAATTGTCGGAATACTAACCATAATCTACTAAGACACTGCGTTACGACAACGGAAATAGCATTCACATGGCCGACATAGTCCTATCTACATGTCGCCAGCCACGTCCAGACGCTTCAACAATAGTGGTTGATCTTATCACTCCTTAAGACAAGCAACAAAGAACGGAAAATTTTGTTCCTTGCGACATGTCGTAAGCAAGAGACGACAGCAGGTCTTTTAGGTCTTAAGACAACGACACCACACGTTCACATGGATTTTCTTTGTCGTAAGACGTCGTAGACAGTTTTAGTCGGTTGCGACAAATATGTCGTCCATGTGAACCAGGCTTAAGACGCGTTACGACTAAGGATATTTGAGTTCACGTAAAGCCTGCCAGACAGTCTTAGTCTTAAGTTGTTAACGCAAGTTGGTCGTTCATGTGAACCAAGCTTAAAGGTAACTTACTCATCTGGTGCTCATTTTATGCTTACCCTTATGACTGAAATTAAAGATACCAGATTGAGGTGACGCGGGCAGATTTTTGAAAAAATATTTTTTTCAGCTTTCAGGTACAATTTATGCTCAAAAATTGTAATTTTTAGGATCTTCAAAATAATTCATGATCCATTCGTTACTTTCTTATAATTTTTGTTCTGAAAATTCAGGACAATTGTAGTTGTGTTATGGACCATATATCTGATGTCTGGGAAAACTCTCCCTCGTCTTGCGGGTGGCAATTAATGCTCAGTAAGGCCATTAGCGTTGTTTGAACTCAAGACAATTTCATTGTTTTTTTCTCATTTTTTATTTGAATCTTAGGGACAGTTTTACTTAATGGATTTGATCATTGAACATATCTGGGGAAAGTCCCATTAGGCTTGGGGTAGCCTGTTTCTCAGCCGAAAATGAAGAAAAATGGTAATTTTGCACGCTATTTAGAAAACTTGGTGAACTCTTATCAGTTTTTGTCATTTTTATTTGAATCTTAGAGGTTTTATGAACCATATTGCCATATGCTCTCGTTCACGAAATCCAGGCCCTGCAATTGGTTAAGTTTCTGCCATCTTTTTAAAACCAGTAATTGTGCATGACATAGGTTACGACCAGTGAAATTATTGAATGTTTGTGATTGAACTGTACTTGATCCAAGGGCAGATGAACATGTTTGATTGCAGTACTTTTGCAACAAGACTTGTGATATGATGTTCAATGTATTCGTGTCTAGAGTTCTATCAATACTACTTGTTTGCTACTCTGGCCAACAGCATCGTTAGTTATATTCATAGTTGATGTCATAGCTTAATTTCGAATCAAGAAGTGAAGAAGGCATAAATTATCCAAACTTTGAAGTAAGATTTTAGCACAACCGCTGAAGCTTTTCACCTGAAACAAAGACCTAATTTCATAAATTTTCATGTTCTTTCAATGAGCTAAGTTTTATTTTTGACCGTTTTATTGCTTTAGAGAACGCTTCACCATTTTTTGTAATGTTTAGTGGGGATCTTTTATTACTATCTTCTATTACTAATTCTACGGCTTACGGGACATGTCGGTGGGTACTGTCGCTAAGCTTAGGCTCTGTCCATTGCTGTTGCTGTTTCAAAATATTATATAGAATGCTGCATTGGCTGTTTGTATTTTTTTTCCTTGATTTAACCCAAGGATTATCTGTGAAGTTTTTCAGAATTACATTGAGTTTTTCTTTGTTGTGCCTACCCTAAGTTTTGGGAGAAATGATTTTAATGTGTTGTTAAGTTGAACGTAAGGTTGTGACTCTGCTTTGTTTGTTTGTCTTTGTTTTTTCATTCTGCTTTTGTGGGCGAGTTCTGCCAGATGATGTCTGCCTGTTCTCCCATCCCCTCCGTTACCTCTGTTCTTTCGCGAACGCCATGTCCCATATAACTGTTCATTGAATTTTTATGAAATATTGCACGAACGTGAAAATCCCAAAGCCAAACAAAGTAGTGTAGTAGTTGGATTTTTGTAAAAAGGAATTTGCTCTACTTTCAGGTTGCCATATATGTCCATACGTGGCGATTTTGAAGGTTTTTCAGAAATATTTGTAAGCCGATTTTGGAAGGTCTTGGTGTGATAGTAGAAGCGATGATAGTGATCATATGGGCTGTGTGTCATATCTAGGGGAAATCGTGTGTGGCTTGGGTGAGGTGTATGTCAAATGGGAATTTAGGGGCCTTTTTAAGATCCGATTAGTAGCTTTTTTGCATTTTGTGGTGGAAAACGTAATGGCTAATGTAGTAATGCCATGAACTATGTATGGTATCTTAGAAAACTCTTGTTCACTTTGGCCATGGCTCTTTTTTGCTCAAAAGTTGCCATTTTTAAGAGGGCTTTGGAACTGCTATGATCTCTTTCTTGTTTTTGTGCAATTTTGGGCTATTCTGTTTGTGGATGGTATGAAGCAATGGTTCATTAGTGAACTGTACGAGTTTGTCATACGATGTTTTTGTTGTTATTGTTTTTTTGTACTTTTTGTCTTTGGAATTGTCTGCATATTCTTTCTCACCGTGACCTGTCCCATGTGAAGTACAGGTTTGTGATCATGAGCCTGATTTTAACATAAACGACCAAATCTAAGTTGCTTTTATTTTTTAAAAATGTTTACTTTGTGTTTTGATTGTAAAATCTAGTCCACTGATATCCCTTGAAGTTGTTTGCTTATTTGTTTTTTTTTTTGTCTTTCTAGGCAATCAAGAACAGTGCAACGTTTCGCGTGTGGATCCTCTTCTTCCTGGTTATGTGCACGTTTTCTCTACTTTTCCTTGATTGGTATAATTATTAGACGTCTTCAGCACTGTGAGCTCTGTATACAAAAATTGTTCCTGTTGTGCTATGGACTTGTGTTTTGACCAGGATCATGAGGCACTCCATTTTAGCAAGTAAACGGAAGGAATTAATAATTCAAATATGGAAATTTTGTATTTTATCGATATTTATTTCACAATGAGTTAACTAAACTATTAGATTACATAATTATAGTATTTTCATAACTGCTGATGTCTTACATGCACACGCATTGGGTGGCGATTCCCGTGTGACGTCTGTCCTCATTGGCAGGAGGCTTTGACACCACTATAAAACATTTTGTGCACTAGTCTCGTCAAACGTTTCAGTTACTAAGTCAGGGTTGTTTGATACTATGCTAAAAAAATGTATTCATTTTCTCGCTACCTGAGAAATATTCTGAAGTCTTCTGCGAAGCGTTTTTCAATCTAGGAAAGTGCGCGCCAGTCACTTTCTTGTTTTTCTTCTTTTTTATGAGTGGGGAGTGGGGCGAGTTGGGATTGCATCGTGTGCCTGATTCACTATATTTCATGTGCCATCGACTGGAGATTCTTAGTGTATCCCCAACCTAATGATGGTAAATAATGATATGGCAGCTTCGTTAGGAAAGTGTTCTATCTTTATCCTTGGATTTAATGAAGACGTTTCTAGGCATTCCGCAGACTTAAATCTGAGTGTTTTCTGCCACGTTTCCAGCTTGATACTACGGCTGGCATGTGTAAAGATGATTTATATGCCGAAGACGAAATTTTAAGCTTTCCGGGGTTTTGAAAGCAACGTGATATATCATGCTCAAGGCTTATGGTCGGATAGATATTGAGCTTTACATACTTCTACGTTAAAGTATCCAGTTAAGACGTTTTCACTGCTGGACGTCTAACGGAGCTGTGCTGAATTATGTTGCTTAAACTGAGGAAAGGGTCATAACCTGCTAATATCCGCTTCAATCGCCCTTACTAACTTTGATAGATGTGAAGTCTAAGTGATCAGTGCCCTGGACATTTGTCCTTGCTTACCTTATTGGGAGAAACTGGCGAGGTCAAAAGCTCGCGAAATTTTTTGGATAAACTTTGGCGAATCGGTAACTTGCACAAAATTTGGGGGATACTTTTTGGCGAAAAGAATCCTCACCCCTCCTCAGACTTTGTTCAAACTACTCTCCTACGGTTATGTACATGTTACATTTTATTGTTATGAGGATCCAACATATCGAAATAGTGTCTTAGACAAAAAATTCGCGAGGTAAACTTTCCCGTGCAGACATTTCTGATTATAACACTGTACAAGGACCTTCTACACTGTCTAATTCATGAAAGACGAACCATAGTATAGGCATATATTTTAACAATATCTTTTCTATTTCAACTTCTTCCAGTTACATATTCGTCTTCCAGTG